>LUCH01000893.1:0-23225 GCA_013368495.1 Paragonimus heterotremus | reverse complement strand
AATTATATTTCGGCTTTCAATCGTAATAGGGCTGCTGTTCCAGATGATATCGTGCGGGCACTTTCCAAAGAGGGTGGAGAGGTGTTAGTTGAGGCCTTGACTAGGACGTTTCAACTTGTGTGGACGATGAAAGTCATCCCTCCATGCTAGGGTCACTCGATAATAGTTCCCATATTCAAGAAGGGGGTTCGGGGCTCTTGCGAAAACCACAGGGAGTTAGATTGACTCCAGTCATTACTAGAGTTCTGGCATCCAGTATAATTCGTTGACTCACTTCAGCTCGGTTGTTTGTTTGCAAGGTGTAGGTGTCTTGATGATAAATCTTTGAATATAGACGTAGCTATTTTTAGTAGTTAGGCCCATACCCCTCCCCTTCTTTTTTTACTCTCTTCTCATATAGGTTTTTCTTCGTGGTTATGTGGCAGTTAAGGATAAGTGTGAACCACTTATGTATTGCTGTCTATGATGATGATGATGATGATTACGGGAGAGTGTGAAGATGTATTCGGTGCAGCCGCGGCCAGGGTGAAGTTCAGCTTCTTTTTTTGGGGATATGTTACTCACGCAGTACGGTTAGCCAACGAAGTAACATGGCTAATCGTTTGACGATTTACTCACGAAGTGTGTGAACTCTTGACAAAAATGTGGACGATGTTAGCAAAACCCTAGTCATTCAGAATGATTTCACTGACCTGAAGTTTTCGGAGCAGGGCCGCCAGATGTTTGTCCAAGGTTGTACCCTATACTCCGGCTTAATGATCGATCGGCCTACAACAGTGTACGACAGTTCGGTGAGTTTAGCCAATGAAAATGCACGATGCGAGCTTTTAAGCGGGAACTGCATCGGAAGCGATGCACACAGTCGTCAGCCGATCGACCAATCGGCTATGGTATGACTGAAAGAGTCAGTGAAGTTCGACCGGAATCCGTATCGTTGTGCAACAACCGCCCGAGCGTAAGAGTGTGTGCCAAGGCTGCTCAGAGTCCGAAACACAGACAACCTTCAAGCCGTACAATACAGCAGTAAGGTATCAATATTATCCGCAGACGTATTACTGTCGACGATGATGATAAGTGTGTAGGTAACGTAGATCAGACTGCTACTGGACTCAAAAGTTAGAGGGATACCTACTCAAGAAGAGGGAGATCATCAGTTGAACGGATACGCCTGACGGCTCAGTCATTTCACTGAAAATAAATGAACGGCCAAACCGAAATCATACCACAATGACAGCTGCAGATAAACAGGTTGTCGCGATAGATCAAATGGAGCCAGTGTAGCTGAACGAGATGTTACTCAGTCACACCATACAAACTGTAACAGATTATGGTCTGTCGCATGCTGGTAAGTCAAACGGCAATGAATGGACACAATACACATGCAACGCACAGTACTGAAATTCTAGGGTGACGAATTTAAAAGAGCAGGAAAAGTTCATTTTGTGCACTATTGCAAGCGAACATTTTGCTGCATCCTTATGACTACTGCAGTTATTCAGTCAAGAATGGAGACCGATTAGCCGCTTCCATAACATAAACAGTCAGTTGAGCGATTGGACCTAAACAACATCCGTAAGTAATGTCCACACAGCTTTTCTGCTCGAGCACATTGAAGGATATGCCTTTTCAAGAGTACCCGTGCAGACGTACAGTAAGTAACAGTCACACTAGAGTATCATTTGCCCCAATGGTTCATAACCAGTGAAGAGATGGTTAATGAGCACTGAAATGGTGATCCGAGAACTGTCGGTTAGAACAAATGGATAGGAATCATTCAAATTCACTTATTAATCCGCCTCGCCTTCAAACGAGAATATTCGTGCAACAGAAAGATACTCCAGCGCAGTCACGTATTTCTAAAATTGTCTTCTATTCAACCGAATGCAATAGATTTCAGTCTTTTTGTGGAATTTGGTCGTCGGTGAACAAGGGTAACTAAATCCATGAAACCGTTGTTATGTATGTTCAACTTAATTTAGTACCAGGCATTTCAAATCTACACATACCTCATCGTAACACTCAACGTTTTTACACCATAAAACTAATCCATATAAAGATTCGACTGCATGTATCGACACTCATACGAACACATCGATCATTATCGTCATCATCATCATAGACAGCAATACATCAGTGGTTCACACTGATGCTTAACTGCCACGCAACCACAGAGGAAAAACACCCACATAGGAAGGGATAAGAAAAGAGAAGCGGAGTGGAAGGGGACCTAACTGTTAAAAACAACTACGTCTATATTCAAACATTTAACATCAAGACGCCTACACCTTGCAAACGAACAATCGAGCTGTAAGTGAAAGTAAGGCGTCATCAGCAACACAGCTTCCTTACGGATTTCACTGCTCCGCGTCATTAAGTGCACTCACTTCACAGACAACTCGGACAAACAACGGCAACATTCACGCCACTGAGCTCGGTTAGCCGCCTTCTCATCTAACGTCTCAAGCCACTGACTCTGTGAGTCGCGAGGGCCCCAATCCGGGAGACGAGCCCGATCGAGAGTAGCCAACCCCTTCGTGAGCGATTTCATTTATCTACGCCAGCTCAACATCTGTCTACCTCGCCCAATAAGCTAGTCGATCGCAATGTCAACAAACAGTACTCGGTATGGCAGACGACTAGCTGGCATCCTCAGTACATGACCTAACCATCTAAGTCTGCGCAGAGATAGGCAATGAACAAAATAACTCGTTTGGTAATCCCTACCAAATACCCGCTTCCTAACCTCCTCGTTGCTTACTCGTTGGTGCCACCAGATACGAGTGATCGAACGCAAACATCGGTTGTCAAATACCTGAAGACGGTTCACATCCTCTACCCTGAACGACCATGTTTCACTCCTGTAAAGTAATACAGTCCTCACGGTCGTCTTATGCACGTGACCATTAGCCTCAGAGAGATACCTCTCTGTCACTTGAGATGCCTCAGATTAGATTTCAATATTTTTCTTAACAGCCGATATGTTATCATTGGAATATCTTAACATTTGTTCCCGAAAAATAAGCATATCATTTCCATACCAACGTACCACCCAGCTAACCAGCATCGACCAAAAAGACCACACAGGCCTTCACTCAGACACCTCCTGGTCATATTCATTCACGCTTATATTGAAAGTGGAGCTGCGCAAGTAAGTTGTAGCGATGGTCGTAAGCAATGGCATCGGCTAATGTGAAAAGCTAATGCGGAAGCGATCGCCGTCAACCACGTTCGTCTCCAGGTGGGATCGGATTACGGAGCCAAACATTTATTGCCACCAGCTTTGAGCAACATCGGTGGGTACTATGGTCTGGACTGCAATTAGTCGTGATAACAGTCCACGAAGTAGCCGATTAACAAATAGGTACAAATGTGTAAGGGAGAAGAAACCAAACAGGAGAAACAACACAGATTCACGAAGAAGAACAAGAGACAAACAATCTTACGAATATAGAACTGCCACTGAATGTAACACTCTGTAAAGCCAGGTAGTGTTTCCAATCAGCGATGTGGACAGATGCGAACTCCCCAAATTGATAGGCGGGGCGTTCTAGATGTCACAGTCCGCGAATACGTAATAGCTTGACTGCCTAGCGGTTTTTTTCAACCATCACCATCCACACTGAACAATGCGGAACGAGGCAGACGCTTCACCGGCATACAGAATACGTGATCCAACAAACACAGACTGTGTAGTTTCACTAAATCAGTTATCGGACACGAACTTGTATTGTCCAAAATAAGGGTCAACAGAATGCATTCCTCACTCGCCTAAACCACCTGATGTAAGCTAACAGGCGGAGACAACAGTGGCCAAACACTGTGAGCTTCTAGAGAGTCTATGAGACGACAAAACGGAATGTGTACATGCATTATAAACCTTGCTTTTTATTGACAATCAGATATATACGATATCACAGGTGATGAAAACCACGGAATGCATTATACGTTTACGCTATCCTTATGAATATCTCGATAATAGTAGTACAAACTGAAGTAACCGATACTATCTAGGTAGGTGAAGTGATCAACAATTTAGCAATAAGTCAACGATATCTGAGCCATCTTGACCAAACTTATTGCCCTGTATGTTATTCCTAGCCAATGGGATGTGTGTAATACATAAAATATGAACTGAAATTGTTTTGAATAGACCTATAACACACAGATTAGGTAACATACTTTCGAACGATAGACAGGTTTGGGTGAAATATCGTTGCTATAAGTGATGCCATCCACACGACTTCCAAATTCACTGTAATTAATTAGTTCAAAATGATGTGTCCATTCGTCGTAGAATATGGTGGCATGATGCGGAGATCCAAAGTGACACTCGACGTCCACGTCAGCCAATCGGTAGTTCGTCAAGCACAGATGACAATCGGGTGCTGGCAGAAGAAAGGACACATTATTTGTCAGTTTACTTAACAGAAGAGAATCTCATCAATAATTGTGTGGCTGCTTGGTGGCATTTCCCATCGCCACAATCGAGCTGTGCACATCAACCGTGGACGCAGTGGCATGGTACAGACAGATGTGACTGAAAATCGGACCAGATGAAAAAGTCCAAAATTGTAAACACATGTAGTCGATAACAATGCGGTTTCATTCAGGGCGCTGTAGTACGCAAATCACATGTGGGGAGGCCAACAGGTGATTAAATCATACTGAAACTGCTGAACAATAATACTAACATACATGCACACACATCAGATATTACTGGTGGACTTCGACATATGGAAAAATGTAACGCACGATACAGTGTTCGAACTCTGTAAATTAGTTAAGTAACGTGCTTCTATTCTAGAAGGGTGCGTTAAGAAATTCAAACTACACCTTCATTCCTTAGAATGTAACATATTCTGAACCAGACAACTAGTGAAGACGAAATACAGCAGCACTCTCAAACATTTGAAATTACAAGCTTGCCGGTGCAATAAACTAAAGTTGATAGGGGCAGCGAACAAACATCAGACTCACAAGTCCCCACAGTCAACTGCCTGTAACGCATCTTGACTACGGGGCCACAAGTGCCCCCGCAAGGAGTGAACACGGCTCGTGCACGCAGTTTGCTTGATACTGGCTCGCTTATCGGAATCAGCGCCGGTGTGGGATAGTGACTGTCCTGATCCTCCAGTGTACGTCCGGACAGCTGTTTAGCTTGCTGCTTAGCAAGAGAAATGATGAGGGGCAAGTCGAATTTAGATCTTTTCTCTTGTGGTATATCTGCAATGAACAGGGATAAAAATGAACATGAAAACGACCGATTGTTGGAACACATAAATTGTACTGAGAAGATGGATAATCAAGTCGATAAATGAAAGTGTTCTTCGGTACAGTCAACACAGAAAACCTATCGAATAAAATCTATACAGCGTAAGCTTTGTTGCTCGAATCACAGCAAGTTAACTAAAAGCTTAACGTGACCTACAATTGTTCTATATGATCAAGTGAATACAATAACAATAAAATCAAGTGATACGGAAGTGTTCAGAGCCAAACTTGAACCAAGCTGAAGTTCACATTTCAAAATGAGTCACATTCCGACAAACTAGTCTACTGATTTCCAATAAATGATGATGTTCCATAAACTGCGGTAGAATATGCTTAAAAAAAAACAGTTATCAGTACAATGAACAGTGTATTTGCAAGTTCGTGTTTCACTGACACCACCAAAGTGATCTAATACTACAGCGTAAACGCGCAAACAGTGGATACATGAACTACAGCCTAGGATGATGTGGTCCGGAACATCGTCTGGCTTGGAAGAATGAAAAAAGACGGTTCTATGATGCAACTGAACGCGAAAACATAGGCAAAACTACGAATTCGTTATGATCTGTGATACAAATTTAGATTGCTTAGCAAAGCGGGCAAGGGAAGTTTCACGGAGTCATACCACAACAATCGTTTAGGTGATGACAACCTAACTTGTACCGGAAAACCCACCATCGTTCAAAAGCAGAAAGTCACACGAACCGCAGCAATGTTGAATTCAAGTAACTTCGCGAATTAATTCTCAATAAACCAAACTGATACTTCAACTGTAATAAGACACAAAGTAACAAGTTTTTTTATCAGTATAGCTACCTAATGTATTTCGAGCAAACGGTTGCAGTGATAAACAAGCGCATCGACTTATAGTATCTGTTGAGTCTGGACAGAATCAACGAAAAACAATGTTTAACTTTTATAAAGTACAACAGTATAAGTAGGTTGTTTGACGAGCGAAATTCGTCGGAAGTTCTTAACATGACCACCGATCCACTGAGTCTGGGAGAAACAGCAAAACTAAGCAGCCGAACAGAAAAGTTTGCACACAATGAATGCGATGGGAAAGTCCAGGAAAGAATAACCACCGAAAACTACGTCTCGCATAACCATTCAAAGAGACATTCAGATTCAGGTGAAAGAAGTCAAACAGTGTGAGTCATCTCAAAAACCCGTAAGCCTGAATTGCACATCATCATCAGAGCAGTCAAGAGCCCGATCAGAAGGTACCGTGGCTAGGTCCGCCGCTCACCTCAACAGTGACTTGGAATATCCTAGAAGAAAGCGTTATTAAGGTCGAAAATTAACAGAAGACTAGGCGGAAATACTAGAAATGATATGGATGCAGGTATACCACAGACTGCGACACACTGCCATCTCGGATAACGTCTCTAATCAGCGGTTTGAATGATCACGAGGACTCTAGCCAGGCAGACGAAACCTACCCACTTTGTTCAGTGAAAGAGTCAGGGTGTTCATACCTCGTAACCACGTTATTGCTTGACCTCCAAACAGTTTCACCCGATCGTTGGCGATCTCAGTATATAGTGTCCGGTACGGTAAACGATCAGATGGCATACGAAGGTACTTGACCCAACCATCGCAACGTGAGGTGTTGACCAATTGGTCGCGCATCCCGAACGCTCCGGAATACGGGCTGACTAACCGCCGTGTTGTATACGTGATCAGTCCACTTAAGTCGGCTCACTAAGCCCGTAAAAGGCTTGATACGCGAAGAACAGACAGGACTCCGATTCGGTTCAGTCACACTTACACCCTGTGACAGGTCTTGGGACATTAGCATTCTTACAAGTAGCTGACGGTCGTCGTCCTCATAGACCAAAAGGCTGTTTCCGATTCAGTTGTTCGTATCGTTCTCGGGAACTGTCTTCTTCGCAATGGAGTTTCAGGGAAATAAGTGAATCTGTTGAGATCATTGTGTGCTCATTCTGCAAGCAGGATAAGAGTTTATGGACAGCTGTCTCGGGAGTTCGTCAAAGGTGTTATGGGTGTCCAATCGCTAAACGTTTGTTTAATGCACCAAATCCGCAGTTTTAGAAACTAAAATCTCCGGTACAACACTCGTTCTATATAATCCTCACACCGATAAGAAACACAACCCTTTCAAAAATAGAAGGAGACTTCAATGAGTTGCTTGAAAATTACTACCTAACCCTCTCATCATTTACAAGTTTGCAGTACTCACCTTTTGCAATCCATTTCACCTAAACCATGGCATCCTCTGCTAGTCTTTCTTGCAAAACCATGTAGCCTCATCAAAACAGAAAGAAGACATGTTGCGATATGTCAACACTTTGTTTACTCTCATCAGTCACACACGTAAAACATGCATACACACGACAGACAAATATAGATAGACAGGGTAGGAACACGCACACATTCACATCAGTATTGTGCCATCAACACCATGAAAACCACATGGATTGCTTCAGCCACTTTTGTACACAGCATCGACTGGTGAGTTCTGATCAACATAGCTTCGTTGAAAGCCAGTAGCTTCGGGTTCTGATTACGAAACGATATTTTGAATGTGCTGAATGGGTGGACTTGGTGATGAGATGTTTAGCAATCGATGGTGCGGGATTTCGGGCAAGAGATCTAACAGCGAGATTGTTGTGCCAACAGTTGTTTTAGACAAAACTTGTCTATCTTCATTTGTCTATGGTATACAATCTGCATGTTTTACGTTTGCGACAGATGAGATTAGACGAAATGTTAACATATCACAACATGACTTCTTTGTTCACTAGCTGTTTAAGAAGGCAGTGTTTCAAAAACCGTCCAACAGAGAATCACATGTACACAAGAACTTTCAATGCGTAACCTACTTATGAGCCATAAGAGTCCACAAGCGAACTAGTGTAAGCCAGCTCGACAAATAACCATTCAACCCAACAGTTTACCCCAAGGAGAAAATCTCTACGTTATCGTTCGGATCGTCTAGGCTGAGCTTGTGTATAAGCAAGCAACAAGTACCTGTATACGCAAACACGATACGTTGATGAATACGCAGACAGGAATGAACTATCAACCCTCAACTTACATTCTAGACAACTACTGAGATCATTCAACTGGTCGATGAGATTCTTCGCGATACCCAGTTGCTTTGGGTAACGTTCAGTCTTTTGAACACTCTTTGGATAGTCAAGTACCGAATCTTTGTCACCTCCATGCTCTGTCGTGTTAGAAACGTTTAAAGCCATCGAATTCTGATTACCGACAGTGGCAGAAAGGTTGACTGAGGAATCAGGGTTCTCGGTCGAAGGCTCCAGTTCCAATGATTTGGTCGAACTTTGAATATAGAATGCCAGAAGCCCGCGAACGAACTTTGTAAAGTAGGGAAGAAAACGAAGACGCAATAAGCTAATGTACAAGAGTTGTCAAGAAAAACTTAACAAAATCCCTCACCATCTGTTCGAAGGCTGGCGTTTTTTTTGGTCACATAATTTGGATTAGAGTCAGCAGGTTTTTCTTATCGGAAATAATAACAATCATTAGTAGATAATGAATACATGACAAAATAATTTGCAAATCGGAACCACAAGGACCTCGGCAACTGAATACAGCCAAAGGTTAATACGGCTTTTCAGCATAAGCAGATATAGCAGAATAAAAAACGTACTACCATGTAGTCAAGAATAACAGTATGGAATAGATGACAAAATCATATGAAAGGTTGTTACTAGATCTTGGAGTTATTACTTATCATCAGATAGAATAAACAATCAGTTGGATCTCCAAAGTAGGACCCAAAACTGGCGGTATGGAGGTCAAATGATCAGAGTGCAATTTACGAACGAAGCCGTAATCGATCGTAACTTGCACGATGTAGGGTAAACACAGTCAGTAACCACACAAAGCATTCACTTATCGCGGTTTGGGCACCTTAGCAGTATTTACCACCACCATTCCACGTGACCCCGAACATCACGGAAAGGCGAACAACTTACAGCGAAAAAACACGCCGTTATCGAATTAGTGGAGTGGACAGTATGAACCGCACAAACGGTAATATGTTCATCAAGCCACAACGTGTCACGAAAATCAACATCGCCAGCAACCGTATGCCGGAAATGTTTTCCTAGTCTGCCGTGCCATACGACCTGTGCAAGTCATCCTTCACAGACTGGCGACCTCAGTTCGTTCTTTCGACCTCAGCGAAGTAAGTAATGATACTTCACAACCGTTATAAGTTAATGTCTGCGCACACAAGCCCTGGAGACACATTAGGAGGGGAGAGGAAGGAGTTTGTTCACTATAAAGAGATTGGACTGGAACGGTTTTCTGGTTGGAGAAGGTCCAGCCAATCAGAGTTCACACACAATACGTTGCTGACGAAATTGTGGTCGATCGGCGCCAACCAATCAAAATCGGCGATCGACTGCTGCATAGAATTTGGTCATAAGAAGTGGGGATTAAGACAAGTTGTTTGAAGGTGTATCAGATTTAAACAAATGAGTTGTTCGAGGCAAGGTAGTGGCACGTAGTAACGGACGGGCTAATCAAGATGCAAAAACATTTGTCGACCAACAGCAATCGTGAACACTGTTATACCTCTACAAAAAGGAGCTGCTTTTCTAACAAATTGAAACTGTTTAGTGCCGCTCAGACAGTTGTTCTGGTTTCCTCGATTCGGAAGTTTAACAGGGGACATAATGTCAGAGGTGGGATTCGAACCCACGTCCAAGGAGTCGTACTACTATTTCATATGATAAAGATTGTCCAATATCGAACGCCGATGTAACTGACATACACGTATATGTGCTTTAGGAATGTCGCACAAGCAGACACGGAGATGTAAATGGTATAGAATCGAAGTGAACAGCACTCGAGATCACGTTTTCACCTAGCCCCGATCCAATTTTGTTCTCTGTTTTTGTTGAATCGTCGTGCCATCAAAACCTGATACGCCATTAATTGTGATGTCATATACATATATACCCATCAAAAACCCAGTGTCTGCTATCTCCCTGCATCAATTAGAAGGAGTGAATAGGGAAAAAAAGTAAGAGGTAAGGTTCCTAGAACCGCCTAGACAAATCCACTTATGACATATATGTGTACAGTTGTACCTCCAACCTGGGCATGTATAAACGTACTGCATTCTCGTCGTCTTCTGCCCGAGTAGAAAGGCGTTTTCTGTTCATATTTGCCTCTAAGGGGCGAGGGACCCGTTGTATTCTTCGAATATACATTGACTTGACAGCGGCGGGAACCTGAGGAAAAAGAAAACCTATATAGTAAATTGGCTAAAACGAATAAGGAACAGTATACCATTACACTATCTGATCCAGCAGACTTATTGGGTCAGTGTCGTGAGTAAACAAAGAGTAAAACCTGGGGCACGCACCACAATCCGAGTCCGGTTAGCATCTGGCCCAATAAGCCTCAATTTCATCGACTCAGTCCTGTTCAATCGCCATAAATGTCGCCCAACTGAATCAAAATTGACAAATCTGTCTTCGTTGCTTTCACCAATCAACGTTTCCATGGTTCCCAGGATGGATGAGAGCAAGTCAGCTTTCTCAGCACGACCCCGTTGTACTTTTCGCATCAGGTCGGCCAATATGGTGGCCTCTTCGTCCGGACCGTATGTCAATTCGTATGGAGCAACTGGTGGTTCGATTGGCGGTGTATCCGGTCGTGAGGTCTGTGTAACCGACTCGTCAGAACTTTTTTGAATGGCCATTGGTTGAACCGGGTCATCTGTGTTCTCTGGCTTCACCTTCATTACGAGTGGCTTTTGATAACCGTGTGCACTCTCGTCAGTCGGCAAACCATCGTGAGAAAACACCTTGGTCAACTCGGACCAGATGCGCATGCGTTCCGTCAGGCGAATAGATTGGACCAGATTACGTTCGACGGTGTGTTCAATGTGATTCGGACACATCCACCGATCCGATCGGGACGGGAAGTGTGGTAACGGTGGATCGAGACAATCCAGATGAAAACAGGACGAACAATAATCGCACGGTAGTAGTGGAGCAAACATACAGGTCCTAGAGAAGATAAATCCAGGTATGTAAGATGATTTAAAGAAACAGAGATATTAGATTCCATGAATTGTGCACATATCAGAGAGAATACAAAGACAAACGATCCGAAGATGATGAAACAGGATGAACGACCGATGTTCATAGTTCCCAGTTTCACTACACCATAAAACACCCGTTGCCATACATTACATTGGGCAGCTTGTAGGCTAGACGCCATCAGGCCGCCCAAACTCCTTAGCATGGGCAGTTAAAGGTTCGAATCTGTGACCTTTTGACTGATATCTGGTATCATTACTGCTTGTCTTTATCAAGGTCTGGCAATGGTGGGTTCTCACTAGCGGCGCACAGAGTATGACTGTTAGCGGTTTAGCATCCCGTTAACATTTGTGGAGTGAGGCCTGTACGCAGCATTACCGATAGGCTCCGAAGGATAGAGAGCGAAACGGTAAATAGAAAAATGGACCGTTACGCACAGAAACCTGAGAAAGTATATTAGTAGACAATGGTTTTTCGTTATTACATAACAAAACGGAGCCTCCGGAACAATCCCTAAAAGTTGAACGTGTGCAGAAGTGTGTAAAACAAAGACGTGTTGAGATGAGTAACTGCGACATACGGTCACTGGGAAACAACGAAAAAACCCACAAGTAAAATCTGCCCTTAGAGTAGCTACTCAAACTACGAGGAAACAAACATCTCGATTGTGAGTCGCATACATTCGATCTGTCTGGCAGCAGTCAAATGGAACATCAAATTATGGCAGATAGCTAATGTTAACGCAACTCACCTGGAACATACAAAGCAACGACGAATTGGGTGAGGTATGAAACCATTCTCCAACTCAATGATTGATTTCCCTTTGCGTTCAGCAAGCGTTTTGTATGAGCCTATGTGAGTGGATGAAAACAAGGAGCGGCAATGCAAGAAAAAATTTACATCAATAAAAAATACCCCCAACAGGTGTCATGTGACATTAACTAGTCATGCAACCTCTTAATGACAAACTGGTCGCAGTGCTGGGTTGATTTACAAGGTTGGGCTGACTGAGACTTCAGTGTCAAACAGGCTGGTGAGAAGCAGTTAGGCTGAAACAACTGGGTCTATGAAACTGAATGCGCATGAACGCATGAGATTGAATCAAAGCCAATGTAGTCAGCACATGCCGACATTATAAAGCTCGCAAAATCTCATGAAGTTCAGAACCAAGAATTAAGACGATCGTTTCCTGAGGTTAAAGACTACACATGAACGAGTACGCGAATGTTTAAGAATTGAGCCGAGTATGACTGGGAGATGCCGAATAGAAGGTAGGATCTAATGCTGTCTTTTGAAAATGACAAGGAAAAACCCTGAGGTAAGGCCACCACACAAAAGGTAACCTAGGAGAACCTAATCCCAAAGTGGCAAGATTGTACAATACGAAAAGTAAAAAGAATTTCACACAGACTAGCCGGGTGGTTCAACTTGATCGGCAAGGCGAGGATGCTTTCGGCAAAGCAATCACAAAAACATAACATGTGCATACATTATGATAACCACCTTGCCAATGAAAAGAATGTTCTACAACTCACATTAGGAAAAGTGGTCAATGGCAAAGTTAACCAAAGGAAAAGATACCGATTGCACATGACAAGCACCACCAGAACTGCTGGAAATCCGAGAAAGTTCTCTATAAGATAACCATTTCATTCCACTAGAAATCACCCAGAATATTATGGAACATGCACCTACCGGGCAACTTGACACCGGGCATTAGATCTTTTGGTAAATCAAACTCCTTAGGGTTCTGATACTGAGCGTATTTGATCACATTCCACAGCGAACGCAACTCCGATTCCTCAGTGTCTGCTACGTATGCGGATTCACCCCAGGCGGCCGAACGACTAGAACGGCCAGTGAGTGCGCGCTCGTTCATGACCGCCCGAGACAGGAGAACACTGCGTTTGGATGGTACATGTGGCTGTGACTGCGATTGTAACGGATGCTGAGCGGCTTGACTAAGAGCTGCACCAGCCAACATATTCAGCGACTGCGTGCAGTCCGGTCTACGTCCAGTGAGACGCCCGGCTCGACCAGAACGCGCCGAACTGGTTTCCGTAACTGCTGTACTTTGGCTGCTTGAAGAAGAAGCCTGATCTTCTTCGTCCTAAATAAAAACGGATGAACGATGAGTATGAACAGGTTTACACTACTGTGAATACAGTGAACGAAGAAAAATACACCAATAAAAGTGCAAATAAACGAGAAAATAAGGGCAAACAGTTTATATGAATTGATCAATGCTCAAAACTGACCACAGCTTTCATAACTACATATGTGCGTGAGCCGGTCCCTTCTCCAAAGACCCCAGTTTCCCTCTCGTCAGAGCTGTCCGTTCAGCACGGGATGGTTTAAAATTATTAACCAAATTACAAGCAGGTCAGACACGTTATCAGTTGAAAATCAAGCACTGACTACTTGCTAGTGATTAAAATATTGCTCGCCAGGTTCGATGAAGTCGAGGATTAGACCTTGACTCAGACGTTGTAGTATAGCAACGGATCACATTTATCAAAACAGTTACTGTATCTTCAGCGGAAAGGTCAGACAACCTGAGTGTTACTTACAAGGGGTTGTGCCCGAAAATTTAAATGCAATTCCGGCTGGCATAATGTGAGGTTTTTTGCGTAGCTGTCAGCACGTTCGTCTCGCAAATACGGAGATCTGACAATAAGATGCACTATAGAAATGCTCAAATAAAAACGGAATTCAAATCGAATGCTTTCTTTCGAAAAGGGTTGGTAAACAAAATATATCTGAGAGTGACAGCCGTGATCAAAAGTACACCGTCAATCCAATTTCTCGACTACGCACTAGAGACTAAAGTTGTTTGAATATTGGTGATTCGGTGTGAATGTAAAAGCAACCTGACTGGTTAAACCATGTGAATCCAGTTGTTCACAAATAGTACTATACCCGAAAAGCGATGAGTAGTTCACACGTTGAGTTATGAGGCTGCACTATACCAAGGTGTTACTCCTTCTCATATCCAGTTGGCATCAAACCTCGCTTCGGTTCGGTAATTACGTAAACCATGATACAGCCATCCTATAGACCATCATCTTGTCAGTTCTCGTCAAAATGTTGATATACTTATTGAACACATCTCAGATAAGATATCGTAATACGTTGGAACTCCATGCTCGCTTCAGAATAACAACATTTTTCGCCGTCAAGCTACAATCTCAACATTTTCTGTACAAGGGGATATATTACAGGGGTGAATTCATGAGTGCATGCCGGCCAACTCAAAAGAATAACCTCCGAACGAAGTAATCAAGCCCCAGTAGCATACAAGTTACAAACTAGTGAGCTGTCTTGTCAAGAACTCACACCCTCTATCACGTTGGAGAAACAAAGGGCGACAGAAAATGTTCTACGTTTTGAACATAAGGGTAAGAGTCATAACTATCATCTGATATGGCTGATTCACCTATTCCAGGGCTTGAAAACATCCCACACAAACGCATACACATGACTAGCCAGTGTCCACTTCAAACGTTCCGACTGAAATACACCTTTCAAGGGTAACATTAGTAATGTCTTCACGCATCGCACCTGTCCCGGTTGTTTTTTTTTCGTTGCGGAAAACGTTTAGCTGTACCTAAGGGTACGTTAAAATTTTCCCCATCTCGAAATCATTCACAACGCCCTGATATGGCATGCTGAGGATGGAACAAATGCAGACAGAAAAGCCTCACATATAGGTGATGCAGTATACCTGCTTCATCAGGTACTCGATAGGCAAGCAATGGGGTTAGGTTGGAACAACGCTCCAGAACGGCACCACAGAAAACCTGGGGTGACCGTGTAATTTTTTCATGATCGAGCTTTCTAACTTGTGTATACTTCATCTTTTATGGACTACTGAAAACAAATTTCGTCTAAAGCTTTCCAGTAGCATTTGAGTTGTTAAAGGAACCAATTGTTGTCGATTTGTTCGTAAATAAGACTGAAAAAAATGGATGATGTAGAAACACAATCATGCAGCGGGGCAGACATTTTAGAATGTTATCCGCTGTGAAACATTTGGCATTTAGATACTTTTCACAGCTGAGTAAAAGCAATCCCATCTGGTTGTTGCAGTCGTAATATACTGACCGGTCGTGTACGCAGTGTACTCCTACATCACTCCTGTTCACGGTAGTCGCAAAGAAATGCGAACAGTCAACCGGTATTCGATACAGACGTTGACAGCACAACAGTGAAAACATTATGACTGTTCAGAATTAGTTAAAAAAGACTAATGTGTAGATCTTTATCTCAAACATATGCAAAGCAATTTCAACCCTGATTACACCGAACAAAGCTATATCCACTGCAAAACAAATTGAGTATATTCGAAAACCCAGTCAACAAACCTTGAGTAGCATGGAACATCTGTGACAAAACCATACGCCGATTGGCGCTTCGTCCGATTCAAGGGGAGGATCCAAACACTCCAGATGAAAGCTAGCCGGGCACCGATCGCACACCAACCGATCGCCCTCTGTGCATCCACAACTGTCACAATATTCATGGCAATTGGCACGTGGTTTTCGCCAGAATGGATCATCCCGACATGTTGATTGAGAGCGAAACGAAGGTATGGCGTTTGATATGTGTTCCACAGAAGCAGCACAAGCCTCCGCGTTACTCGCCGACCCTTCATTGGTTTTTTTTGCACGGCGAGCGGATGGCTGCAGTTTAACCAAGTTAAATCATAGACCAACTTACGATTCCTGCCAGTCCTTTTTTCCCGTAAGACTCAGCAGTGGGTGGAGCAAAAAGAGAATTTATTTCGTGCATCAAACTTTCTTTGGGAAGATTGCAATCCGAACTAGCCATTCGTGCTAGAAAGTGCAGAGACACATATTGGAAATTTAGACATTCTGGAACGTTCACCTTCAAATTAGGATCTAACAATAGTCATAGTTGCAATAATCGATCCAAGCAACCACCCAAGTTGAATATAACGACTGGACTTGTTTGTAAATACAAAGTAACCGACTGGCATTCGATCGAAGGGAATGTAAAGAACACCTACCGGAAAGAGCTTATAAACGTATAGCCTAGTTCGAGTTAGGTGGGAAAACCTAACCAACACTGGGAACAAATCGCCGCAGCTAAGAAAACTTGCAAGGAAGGGGTATGTTCCGATGGAGCCGTGCAGTTGCGATAGAACGGAATTTCTGTCGCTTCAATAAATTTTACGAGTGAATATCATTCGAAACCATCTGGAGCTGAATATGACGACCGTGGGAAACTTAAGTGCAAGCTGATTAACAGCTAATGCAAGGACCCCAGCCATAACTTGGTCAAAAAGTTGTGAGAGCAAGTAGTTTTATCTGGGGATAACAGAAAGCTATTTTCCCCCAAATCGCGGTTTCGCTGGTTGTCGATTCGGTGTGAGACCATACTTCAAAAAATGATCCTCCTATAACTGACCAGCCATGCCGAACATATATGTGGCCTGAGCATTCTGGGGGACAGTTCAGTTGGCCTCAGCCGGAACACATAGACGAAAAATGGTCAGTTACTGCGTTTTACATGGCCCTCCGTCGAAAACAGAAGTGATTCTGGAATTATTCAAGTGTAACAAAGGTCAGTCAAACCTTCGCCCTTCATCTCTTTCCAATAATGGTGGACCAGAGCTCATAAAATTCCCCAGGCGATTTCAGAAACCGAAGAGGTACCTCGTGGATGCTGCTTATCAACAGTGATCCCCGTTTTCAGAAAAGAAGTGACAATCAGAAGGGTATCAGACTAGTGCCTACTGTTACACGTCTACTGTTATTCGCAGTCCATGTTATACGCCGGTTCAGTAAGCTCAGAGAGAGCCGGATGCTTGAAGAACAGGCCAGATTCTGATCCGGTCGAAGATGCACTGACTACACTTGTACTCTGAGGCTGGTTGTGGAGCACCGGCATTCATACAGACAGCCGACGGTCGTTGTCAATTTAGACTTACAATTTGCCCTGCAATCAGTTGGTCGTATGGTTCTCCATAACTATCCCCTTCGTAAAAGAGTTCCCGAGACACATGCGAACTGTTAGGATCACTGAATGCTAACACTGCAGAAAAAATGACAGATTGTGGACAACTGGCTCGAGTGGTCATCTTTTTCAGTGGTGTCAGCTAAGGGTATCTGATTTCTCCTTTCCTGTTTAATTTTGCCATGCACGACATTCTGGAAGACGTGCCTGAAAAGTCCAATGAGATTTTGGTTGAGTTTCCTCTTGGCATTACCTTTACTGACATGGAATATGTAGACGGCACTGTCTTGCTTGGCTCCCCTGCCGAGTACAGGCAAACTATACTGAACCAGGTGACTGACTGGAATGGTCTGTATGAAATGTGTTTCACATTTTCAAAGTGTAGTGTTGTTTCAAGACTGGGGGATTTCTACTTTCACGTTCTTTGTTGAAGAAAATCTGTTTGGGACTTTGCACAGCTTCACATAAGCGGGTAGCATCACCCTTTCAGCCTCTAATACTGCTGATGAGATTGGAATGACAGCGTTGTCTTTGACAATCAGCGTCACCTGTGACCTGAAAAGGACGTCCAGTTTTCGTTGAGAGGAAGAGTATATAATGGTTGTGCGCGTTCCGTTTTGCTCCATGGATCGGAAACAATCTGCTTGTGGCGAAGACATTAACTGGATGATTGTGCTTGACCGTCGTTTTCCTCACTAATTAGCTCACACTTAGTAGGATGATCGCGTGAGCAACTCGGCCGTTCACCAGCACGTACTCCGGAACGCTCGGGATACGCCATCAATTGGTTAAGCAATCAGCGTGCACAGTCTGCAACGGTTGGGTCGCGTTCTTCACATGCTGTCTGAGCGTTTTTCGGACCGGATATTATCTACCAAGAGAACTTATATTGAAAGCCACAGGATGTTCCAGTAGCGTCGGACATAAACCACGAAGGTCTTGATTAGTCCTATGAATAAAGAGGGTAAGTGTTGCCTGCTCGGCTGGTGTCCCGTTCTCACTCAATTCGCTGATTAGGAAGACTATCCGAGATGACAACTGATCAGCGGCTACACTGGCGGAAGACTTTCGAGGACTTCATTTCTGTTAGAAAATCGCTTGAAATAGACGCTTTGCCTACTCTCGCTAATTATGTCAGTTCATCTGTATAAAGACACATCGCGGAATGTGACTCCTACAAAACAGTCATGTGTACACTCCAGAATCTCTACATTTAACCAAAAAATACAATTTTTGCTCGGCATGCCCTATCTACTGCTTAGCAAGAGAACGGGCAAAGTCTGAGTGAATTCCTTCAGAAACTCAAAACGGTGGCTTCGGGCTGTTATTTCCAAGCAGTCTCTGCTGAACTGTATCGTGAAGACTTTATTCGTGATTCATTCATTCGTGGTTTGAACTCTCGTTCTATTCGTCAGCGACTACTCGACTACTCAGGATAGTGTCACATCGATCAGTAAATGGCGGGTGATTGTTGCAGCTGTGCACTGAGCATAAGCTACTTTTAGTCAGCCCTAGTTTTGAGCATCGTGCACACCAATGCTAGATTCGGCGCCCGCCTTCTTCGAATCAGGCCTGGTGTCAGATAGACCGCACAGACGTTAGTTATAGGTGGCGGGATTCCATTCAAAACTGTTGTTCATATTGGAGCACGCACTTGTATTCAGACCGTGCGTTAGGACGTTGTCGTTTTGTTCTTACTTTTGCTGGACAACGACCCCACCGACAACAACGATTAGCTGTTGAGAAACTGGCTTTACCATCGGCAAAGCATAGGCACCAAGCCAGCTTGGAAAGCTGCCTTAGTAGTTCTCATTCCGAAGATCATAATGGCTGCTGGACTCAAATTTCACAGGCCATTCAGAAAGCAGATACTATAGCATGCGGTACAGGGGTACATGGACTAAACGAACATTGCATCTCAGAGCAGTCTCTGGAATTGTTAGAAACCAGACGGAAGGTTCTTCGTAGTAGTTCATATAATAAGTCTGGAAGAGATCCTTGGGAAACTAAAACGTAGTCTAAAAGCTGATCGTGAGGCTTGGTTAGTGGGAAAAGTTAAGGAAATGGAAACCACTTCTGCCACATGGAATACCAACAAATTCTTTAAGCTGATCCGTGCAAATGGTCCCAGGCGACCGTCTGTCAGTGAAGCCATCAGCGAGGCAGATGGCACACTAATCTATAATAAGTCCACAAGGTTAGGGCGTTGAGTGGAACATTTTGAGGATCAATTCACCTGACCTCCTGCTTCCATCGTGTTGCGGCCACAAACTTGTGATGTAGCACCCTGGTCGGTAGATTTGGAACCATCCATTGAGACTGAGGTTCGCAATTACATTTCGGCTCTCAATCGTAATAGGGTTGCTGGCCCAGATGATATCGTGCCGACAATTTTCCAAAAAGGTGGAAAGGCCTTGACTCTGTGGTTTCAACCTGTGTGGACGACTGAGGCCATCCATCCGGGCTGGGGTCACTTGATACTAGTTCCCATATTCAAGAAGAGAGCCCGGGTCCCTTGCAAAAACTACAGGGGGATTAATTTGGACCCAGTCATTTCAAGGGTTCTGGTATCCATTATACTTCGTCGATTCACTACAGCTCGAAAGGTGAACATCAGAGAAGAACAGGTAGGGTTTCGCCTTGGTGTGGGTGTACAGACTACATTCTACCCCCTCGTCAAACGCTGGAGAAATGTCATGTGTACCGCCGGCCAACAATCGTCGTATTTCTTGATTATACAGATGCGTTCGATTCGATGGATTGATTTACACGTTTGTGATCGCTTAAACACAAGGGTGTACCGACTAAGTAGGTGAACACATTGTCGGCGCCTTAGTCCCATACTTCGGCTCAGGTTAGGGTTTACGATAAACTGTCTGACAGCTTCAGCACCAGGAGCAGCGCTCGTCAAGGATGTCCCCTTTCACCATTCTTGTTCGGTTTCGTCATGGACGAAATAATGGAGGACTGTTTGTGGCACTCACAAGATACCGGCGTGGACCTCCTACCTGGTGGAAGGCTGACTGATCTTGGTAGTGCTGACGACAAGATGTTACTGTTTGACGACTTTCAAGCGACACAAACAACGCTAAACGCTATTTCACATTCTGCTAAATACTTCGAAATGTGTTTTGCAGCCTCAAAATACAAAAAGTGCTTCTGCAAGATTGCTATGATTACCTAAATTTAACATTAGATAATGAAATCATGGAGGTTGTTGACCGGTTTGTATACCTGGAAAGCTGCATCAGCGGCGGCGGCTGAAGTGTAGGGAATGAAATGGATGCATGTATCTCCAAGGCCAGGGCGGCATTCGCTAATATGAGACACCTATGGCAACAAAGGCACTTCTCTGAAACCTAAGGGTCCCGTATATTAGACAACAGTGAGGTCTGTATTACTTTACAGGAGTGAAACATGGTCGTTCAGGGTAGAGGACGTGAACCGTCTTCAGGTATTTGACAACCGATGTTTGCGTTCGATCACTCGTATCTGGTGGCACCAACGAGTAAGCAACGAGGAGGTTAGGAAGCGGGTATTTGGTAGGGATTACCAAACGAGTTATTTTGTTCATTGCCTATCTCTGCGCAGACTTAGATGGTTAGGTCATGTACTGAGGATGCCAGCTAGTCGTCTGCCATACCGAGTACTGTTTGTTGACATTGCGATCGACTAGCTTATTGGGCGAGGTAGACAGATGTTGAGCTGGCGTAGATGAATGAAATCGCTCACGAAGGGGTTGGCTACTCTAGATCGGGCTCCTCTCCCGGACTGGGGCCCTCGCGACTCACAGAGTTGGTGGTTTGAGACGTTAGATGAGATGGCGGCTAACCGAGCTCAGTGGCGTGAATGCTGCCGTTGTTTGTCCGAGTTGTCTGTGAAGTGAGTGCACTTAATGACGCGGAGCAGTGAAATCCGTAAGGAAGCTGTGTTGCTGATGACGCCTTACTTTCACTTACAGCTCGATTGTTTGTTTGCAAGGTGTAGGCGCCTTGATGTATGTTTGAATATAGACGCAGCTATTCTTAACAGTTAGGTCCCCTTCCCCTCCGCTTCTCTTTTCTTCTCTCTTCCCATGTAGATGTTTTTCCTCTGTGGTTACGTAGCAGTTAAGCAACAGTGTGAACCACTGATGTATTGCTATGATGATGATGATGAGGAGGAGGAGGAGGAGGAGGGGCTTGTGTCTTTCAAACAGAGGACCATCGGTGTTTGATATACTACCACTCTGGCTATGACTTCTGTCACAAGCAGCAAATGCGGTATGTCTCTGGTGTGTATCTATAAACGGGATTAAACTAGCAGGGAAAGAGTTATTTAACGAAAGAGGGAAAATGAGGCAAATTGGTTTGGGGTGGTAAAATGTGACATGGGAACGAAGCCGGCCACGGGAACCTCGACCAGAATTGTGATAGGAAGACAAGATAAAAGTTATAAGTAATATGCGCTTAAATTCGCAGTTGTGGAGGCAGAATACTTCTCCGTTGTCTGAATTGAACAAGAGGGTTGGCTTGAGATTCCCGATCCGTAGCTCTTGGTTCGAAAGTAATCTAATCCACAAAGTAGTGGAGCGGAGTACGGAGTTTGCATTTCATTGGAGACCGGCGACTAATAGTGGTTCGGTTCATACGCCCTTCGGATAGAGTTCATCCATCAAGGATGCCCAATGCACACCGCAGTGGGTTGCGACAGAAGCACAGCAGCTCCAGGATTTACGGACAACACTCCGGGAGGACGAAATGTTGTCCGGGGGCACACGCACTTTTGTTGGGGTGTCTGAAGCCATTTTGTGGCGGGTTAACATACACCATGTCATAGTATCGTGAAACAGCTCATGCGGCATTTTATAGAAGACTCAGTTGCCAACCGTGAATCCATCACGCCCTGGTAGTATCACCGCTCATTGTCCACGACTGCTTATTCGCCGGAGGGACCCCACCTACTTCGTAGTCAGACATTACGTGGTAGGCCGTCCTCCAATCCGCAGCTTGGGGACGCGCCCGTTAGCGTTCAGCTAGCCCACACATTCACCGGGGCAATAGGCTTGACGGAAAACATATTTGCTACCGATCGTGTTCAGTCACAGGTTAAAGAAGAATTGCGTACGAGTCTCGATTCGAAATTGTTGACCTGTACTCACACTTGCATTTTGACGACTCCGCGACGATTCACTTTTCATATGTCTTTAGTGTAAATATCGTAGAGCAGTTCTTTATCGTAGCAGCGAATAACGGTCGCAAAGGACATGAGAGGAAGCATTACAAGCTTTGTCTGCGAATCTCCGATAATTTTCTTGAAACGTTATTAACTAACGAAAAGACATCTATTCTACGATTGTTCGTTGCGATTCACGAGTTCCGAAACACCGAGAGACGCCCGGCTGTTTAAGACAGATATACTGGTAGTCCTACTATGTTCTTGGTACCTGCTACAATCCTGAAAAAAGGACTACACCCTGTTTCCAATGTTTGTCTTTCAAGTCAACAGAAGCCTACTTGAAAGCGAACCAATAGGACTGTAATCAGCGAGCAAGACATCACAAAGCTTTTTGAACTACCTCAAGGTTGAACGTAAAAACACCTTGTCTCGACTCACCTACCAAACTACCATTAACCACTGTTCATCTGTCCGTTAAGCCGTTGATCGGTTCACATTCAGATTCGTTTCCACTTCTTCACCTAAGTGCAGTGTTAAGCAGAAGACAGAAGCTGGATCTTCACAGGTGAAGCGCAGAAAGTTGTTGCAAACCAACTAGAAAAACAGAAATATCAGGCTACTAAACAACAGGAGCTACAAAGTGAACTGAACGGACAAATTATCGATTCATCAAAAGAACATCTATATGCCGGATGAGCTTGTAACGCACCATAAATCTGAGAGCGATGACCTCGGGTACAGGTCAAGAATTTCAAGTCGAGACTCGTA
>LUCH01000892.1:122649-157517 GCA_013368495.1 Paragonimus heterotremus | reverse complement strand
GAAATGACCGAAGTCTTAGTCAGCACAATCTGCCGGATCAAAACAGTACACAAGCCCGACCACCTTGCCAAGGTAGCAGTATAGGTCGTGGGGGAGGTTTAGCTGGGTATGGTCGGGCAGTGCCCATTGCCAGATTGTGGACTGCACGACCACCACTTTCGTTTGTTGGAACGACATGTTGTAGTTAATAGTGCGCCTCAAACTATAAGGTTATTTTCTGTCACCTCTTTGATTATAGTCGTAATTAGTGGCATCCGGCACCATACTACCCGTTTGTGTAAGTTACACTTGGAAGTGTACATATTTATGTATGCTGGTGTTGCACACCATTGTTAAAAACACCCTTGGTCACTAAACTGACACCAGTTTGTTGTACCCTTCTAGCTGCTTCATTTACTTATGTATGTTTTGTGTGAATCGAAATAAACAGTAAGAATCGCACGCTTTCCCATCATACTGTAGAAGAATGTGGTCCTGACGCACAAGTCTAATACATTGTCGCTTATTTGATGCTGACAATTTGTTCATCGAAACGATTGCCGATACGAGATACCTCAACGTCGTGGCCGTCGAGTCTGACACTCCGAGCCACTTCCTGTTCGTTTTATTGCCTGATGCTCTTCGTATCTGTTGTCTCATTTTTCAATCGTGGGAGATTGTGTGTTCTCTTAAAAGTCCGTTTTCTTTGGTTTAGGTCTGTTTTTGCATTGTTGAATGTTTACGTGAATGTAAATACTTGCGTGGAGTTCACAGTAGTTTGTCATGTGATAACACGATAAATCCATTACCATATGGGAAATATCTCTGTAGAGCTGATCGGTTGGAATTCATATACTGCTCTAAGTTCGACAGTGCTTTTCACTTATCAGATAGTTCATGTTGCCCTGTTTTCCGTGTTAATTTCGTTTGCTAGCATGGGCTTCTTGCTGAGGACGATTGGCAACCGGATGTCAACAAATTTGCTGACACGACCATCAGCGAGTCTCACACGGAGCTTGGAGCTGAGGGTAGCGCGTTAGCTTCAGCTGCAGCTGCTGTGTCGGGCATTCCTCCTAAAGATCCGCTCAATTTGTCTAACGACGAGTACTACGCGATCCGAAGTGGCGCTCTTGGCGTGGGTGGTCTGGCGCGCTGTGGCCCTCTGCAACACAGTACGCCGGCCGTGGAACTCTGGCCTCCATTCTTCCCTACCTATATGAGCCCCCTTCGATTGCGTCAATTTCATCGCGTCCCGTTAAAAAGGTTGGTTGTGTAAAAATCGGAACGAATGTCAGGGTTGCATACGTGCGTGGCTTGTTCGGAAAGCTGTCCGGATGAGACGAATCTCACCCGATAGCTTTCTGTCTGTTTTAAAGTACAATTTTTCAACGATATCGTGGATATAAACAATTGGTTTTATACTTTCTTTATTTGACTTTATTATATATGGTTATCCAGGTATCACTCATCATCCTACTTTTACTGGAGCGCGATATTATGGAAAGGCCTCGGTGTGATTATAGAAAATGCTCCTTCATATTATTGTCCATATTGTCAATCAGTGCGTACTATCGATGTAGTGCTACACTGCAGAACGACCAAATAAATTTGGCACATGAAGAGTGACCGTATATTCATTCTTTTTAACGTTCTCCCCAGTGGTACCACTCTCAGAGATTCTACATATCTGACAGCGTCTCCAACTAGAAATGCCGCGGATCCTTGGGTCTCGCAATCCGTCAGTTAGGTGTACAGAATCGCTGGTGGCAAACTTTGAGTTCATTCGTTTCATTCTGCTGTGCAATTTATGATCTGTACTGCTACCTCGGCAAGGTGGTCGGGCTTGTGTACTGTTTTGATCCGGCAGATTGTGCTGACTAAGACTTCGGTCCTTTCAGATGCAACGTTGTCACATAGGCCAAAGGCGAGCAGTCAAACGAAAAGCAGTTACACTCATAGGATTGTATGTCGCACTACTGACGAGCAATATTGTGCGGGTTGTTCGACATTTGTTTTCACATGTATTTCATTCACCTCATTCCACATTCATAATGCTCACCAGTCGTCTTATGTTGGCAATGGGGGCAACGTTGCTCGTTAAAGAACTGCTGACAAAACTTCCAAAAAACCTCAACAGTGGCTGAGAAACGATAGAGTCACTTTCCTCGAGAAACGGAACCAGCCGTGTCCTTCGGTTAATTTATCTGCGTCACGAACACCAAAGTGTTTTATATCATTTAGGCCATGGATATAAGGAAGCTTGGTCCAGCATGCAGTTTTTCTGGATGCTTGGAATGCTGCACAGAACATTCAGCTGGACGATTATGGTTGTGTATCTGACCGGGACTCGACTTGTCTTAGATTATAACCCCAACTGTGGTTGCCTTATTCTGGCAAACACTAGCCTAAGTGCACATCAGCTTCTTTGATCTGTTGTATTGACGTCGGATTCGACGCACGGGTAAACCGTTGGAAGTCGTTTACTCCACTGTTGAACGAAATGCATTGATTAATGCTATTTCGATGAGCTCAGACGATTTGAATACACTGGATGGCGAGCGCGTTTCATATCGTAAGCGTTGGGTGAATCGGCCGCCATATAGGTAGCAGTACCAGTTGAATCTGCCCGAAATTCTTGGCCACTGCATGACAGCCGCGCGGGCTTTGAATACATCAGTCAGTCGATCGTCGTTTGCTTCCCACTGTGACTCTAGTTACCACACCTGGCGATTGGTCATGTCAACCAAATAGCCCGAAAGGCGACTAACGCTTCTGGATAGAACATGGATCTCGCAACGCCGAAGGGGCAGGAGTCGTTCATTGAGCTCCAACCTTACTCATTTATCTGTGTATCCACCATATTCAAATGTGACTGGTGCACACCGGCGTATGAAATCTGTCGGAATGCGCATATTTTCGTTGTTACTCTACCTGTTCTGATCCGTGAGTGCTAGATATTGCAAACCCTCTTATCCATTTCCCCATCAACACGTGTATACTGATCAGCTTCTTTTTTCTTTTTCTTGCATGCTGAATTAATTTCCTCTCTCAGGTGGTCCACACTCGAACTGACATTCTCGATTTTTAAGTTTTCCAATTTGTTTGATAATCATTCTGATGAGTAGTAGGAGATTTTGGTTTTCGTATAGCTTGAACATCACCCACGATTGATCCCAGCTGTCGCATTCCTATAGACTCTGTTCTATTTTTGATACTGATGCCGTTCGGTTTGAGTCTGTGATGAAGTTTAAAATTTCTTTATTTTTGTTATCACTGGTTTATGAACCTCCATCGAACTTCCAGCTAATTAGGAGTCACGCAATATGGGTAAAGGTTAGCTGACACAGAAATATGGTTTATTTTGTGATTTGTATATTTCTTCACGGTTGTTCGCCTTTTCATTTAATTGACCAAAAAGTATTAACATCACTGTTGGCTCATCCTCTCACTAACGAACATTCCGATCGACGCTGTTAGTTTTACATTGACCTTCACGTCTGTTTTAGGACTCATCAGTCCCAGTGGGTTACCATAACTGTCAATGCTAGTTGTATTTACAAACTATCACTGTTCTTATGCATGTGTAAACACATAGTTCAGATTATTTAAACTGTTCACACCAGAAGCTGTCCCACTCACAATAACAATTGCTTGTTTAGTGTTTTACCTTCAACTTCAAACAAATGCGTGATTTGTCTAGATATCTTCGCGGTCCAATGGCTCAGTACAATGTCCCGTTTCCGATCACCAATCTGGTTCGCCAAATTCAACGCAAGGCACGCGAACGTGAGGAAGAGAAGGCTGCCACCGGTGGTGGGGACATTTTTTTCATGCGAACTCCGGTGGATTTGTCGGGTGCAGATGGGGACGTGGTTTTGTTCGAATTCTCGGAAGAATACCCGCCTTTAATGACTCAGGTGAGGATTATTAATCTTCTCTGGTGATCCAGTTACGCGTGGATTTGTGTTGTTTACGTGTCCAGTGTACCACTTTCCGTAATCCCTTTTTTCTGTACTTGAACAGGTCGGTATGGCTTCTCGAGTTATCAACTATTATCGGCCGTTAACCCCTCGCGATCGTTCACTCTCACCTGCCCCAAATGCTTCAGGCGAACCACCCAATTTGCCGTATGGATCACTGGTCTATGTTAGTGGTACAGACAGCCCGTTTCTCGGAGCCATTCGTCCCGGTGGTTATTTGCAGGTCAGTTTTGTGTACTACCGAGCCAGTGACTATCATGTTTGGTTGACACGTTTTAACATTTCCGAACGTTCCACATATTGACCTTGTTGCCCGCAATGATAAAGCTGATCAGTTCACGCAATGTCATTGTCAATTATAGTTCCCTGTATCTGTAATAGTTCTATCTAAAACCATATCTTCAATCGTTTGATACAAACACTTGAGCCAATCGCTCATTCGTTTACAGCTGTTACCGATGGTCGAAAGTTTATATTCTATGCATTTGTGTTTCTCTTCCCCTAATCGGTTAACTTCCAAGTGGCTCACTTTAATCGAAACGTGCCCTGTTGTCTCATCTTTGTTCGGGTAACTAATAGTTTTATCTACGTTCGCCCAGGCTAAAAGTTGGAAAAGTGGTGGTACACCATGCGGCGTTTGTTGTCGTACAACATCATGATTGCACCCTGACGCTTCAGATCTAAATGAAAGACAGAAAAATGGATTATTCAAACCTAGGAACCCCTGACTAGTTGGAAATCGCCACAGCCAACATTTTATTTGGGCTCAACACTGAGTCAGGGAGGGTGGTTTGATAAACAAAAGATTATATTTTGGATAGTGTTATTAATGAGTTGTGTTAATAAGCCTCCAAAACTGGTGAAGCGTGGTTCGCTTTTTTGCGTTCTCTGGTATAATGACATTAGCGTGCCTATCACCACCGTGTCACTTAAGCTAATGCTTCCATATGTTCAGATTCCAGAACGAAATGCCTAGTATCCTCTTTTGCTCTCAATTACGAGCGCTCCTGTCTGAGATTCACTGCCCACACGTCCCGTCGATCACTTCGTGGACGCTAATTTATGAGGTTCGCGGAACAAAACTGTTGATGAATAAGCTTCAGGTTAGGTTTAGTAATCGCGCGCAGATCACATTTCAGCTTACTGCGACGATGCAGAAAAGTTGCTTATGAACGGATTTGTGTACTTTAGTGGTTAGTCTCTAGTTCATTCCATAGGTAAATTGGGTTCAATCCGAGAAGTCTGACATACTGTGTCTTCCAGAAAAGATTGCGCTCACTTCATGCTCCCACAAGTATGCATTACATGTTACTGGGGTGTATGTCATAGTTAACGCTTTGTGACCACATAAAGTAACGAACGTGCCACATTATGAAAATATGAAACAAGAGCATTGTGTAAACTTATGTAAGAGAAGGATTAGCTAGGAGAAAAAGCACTTACACCGAACACTTACACAGAACTTCACAACACAAAATTCGTCGACTTCCGTTCTTTGTCATATCAGACGGCGTCCCCAACCAGCTGTGTTCATCGTCATTCGGACTTCATCCAGTATGCATTGTGAGTACCCTCAAACCCAAATTATACGTTAGTCATCCAACTGCCGCTTCCAACTTAACCCACCTTTCGCAAGCAAGGCACTATGTTGAAGGCGATGAGCTGACATTCGTAAGATGTAGCCAAACGAACGAAGCCTGTGAGACGAGATGAGCATGCCCAAGGTTTGATAGAGTCTGTCCGTTCCGAAGACATCGGTGAACTTCGTCATTAGTGACACGGTGTTCCCACCACACAGCGCTAAAGCTTCGGAGATATCGATGGTCGAAAACTGTGTGAACGCTCTCCGCGTAAATAGACCAGGTTTCGGAGCCGTATATTGGGATCTTCCCTGCGGTGGCATTATACACTGGGTCTTTCACAGAACGACTGAAATCCTACCAATACCACAGACGGCTTAAGTTGGCAAACGTCGTCCGAGTGTTAGCTTTACGATTTATGATCTCACTAGACGTTCCACCGGCGCCGATACAGCTGTCAAGATACGTGAACATTTCAACCACTTCTAACGGCTCATCCCCGAGGTCGAGAACAGGTACAGAATCCTGTTAATATTGCAGCAACGTCTTGCACTTAGGTACAAACTGACGAACAGAAGCTTCTAGTTTGTTGAGTTCGTTGAAGTAGTTCCATACCATCTTATTCACTGTCTTTCAAGGCATACTCTAGAATC
The DNA here is from genome assembly GCA_013368495.1 of Paragonimus heterotremus. Taxonomy (NCBI): domain Eukaryota; kingdom Metazoa; phylum Platyhelminthes; class Trematoda; order Plagiorchiida; family Troglotrematidae; genus Paragonimus; species Paragonimus heterotremus. Next base: position 151,325 of record LUCH01000892.1, on the reverse strand, counting down.
TCAGCTATTACAAAGTTGAATAGGGAAGAGGACGTTGAACAACCTTGTCGCACTTCATTCGAGATTTTGAAGGTCGGCGATACATTTATAAAATTTAACCCGATCATAGGTCTGACTGCGAATTGCTTCGTGGATCTCTACATACTTCTTAGATAAACCTTTCCTCGGTAGACAGTCATGTGGTGAACCTCTGTCAACCAAATCAAAGACTCCTATTGTTCAAAAAGTAAATTGTTGGCCTCATATGAATGACCGAGTATGAATATAGGACCAATACAGCCACGGCCAGATCAAAACGCTGTTTGCTTTTCACAAATATGCTCTTCCCACATTCCACTTAGTCTACGATGTTCAGTGGCCGCAAGTAACTGTGACGTAGTAGGAATCAAACTGACCTTATTGTGATCTGCATGTTAAGTGGATTACCTCTAGAAACAGGGATGACGTTAGTCAAACCTCGGCGATCTTGAATGACTTCACTGGTCTAGATTTTCCGGAGCAGGACCATCGGCTGTTTGACTAAGGCGAAACCTCTACTTAGAAAAGGGCAGGAAGCAGTTCCTCTTCGTCGGGTGCCCTGTGACGTTATACGAACCTGATCTCAAGTGAGTATTCCGTTTCCGAGGGCGGAGAAACACCAATAGACTAGTGAACACAGGCAGAGCCCGGAAGCATAGTCATTGGCGTGGGTGGCCACTTGAACTGCTGTTAGAAGTGCTCAGCCCAACTTCGCAAGTGTCGATGCAGGTCGTCATTGGGCTCACCGTTAGCATCGCAAATTGCCTCGTTCACACCTGGCCTTCTGCTACGTCTTTCATTGATAAAATGGAAACGTTTTCGAGGTTTCCCAGTAACATTGAGCTGTTCCATCTCAAATGCACATCGTGTTCACCACATCTCGTGAGTCTCTCGTAGTTTCTCCCAGAGTTCTGGGGTGATTGTTTATTCAGTGAAAAAATACGTAGTGTAACTAAACTTCTGGTCTCAAAATTATTTCAGGCGTGGGAGTTTTTGTTCCATAGTGGAGACTGCACGAGTAAATTCAGATTGGCGTTCCAGCCGGGCTTACCAGGAGATCAAAAACGTGCCGATCAGCATATCTGTTTCACGAATATCAACGTTGAAACACTGTTGAGATTCACCTGTATACTAATAACTTATGATGAATAAAAGCTTCGTGAGTAGACGTCATCATAGATAGCAATGCATCAGTGGTTCACATTGATGCTTAACTGCTGCACAACCACGAAGAAGGAAAAACAAACCCTGTACAAAAAGCGGGGAGAAAAAAGAAGGGGATAGGAAGGGATCCAACTAATAAAAAATATAGTTCCGTCCATATTCAGGCATTCAACACCAAGGTGCTTATTCCTTGCAGCGACTCTGTAAGTCGCGAAGCTTCCACTGCGGAAGGCGAACCCGACCCACAGTGGCTAACCACTTAGTGAACGATTTTATTTCTCCAAACCAGGTCGTCATCTGTCCACCTTGCATCTTGCGCCAGTCGGCCGCAACATTGGCAAAGAGTGCTCAATGTGGCAGACGGCTGACTGCCATCCTTAGTACATGACCCAGCCATCTGAGTCTGTGCAATTGTAAGGATTGAACGAAAGAATCCGTTTGACAGTCAGTGCCAAACAACCGCATCTTAACCCCCTCATTGCTTACTCGCTGGTGCCACTCGATGCCAGCGATCGAACGCAGATATCGATGGTCAGATACCTGATACCGGTTCACGTCTTGTATCCTGAACCACCAGATTTCGCTGCCGTAAAGTGATACAGCCCTCACTGTTGTCTGACATACACAACCTTTAAGCTACAGAGAGGTACCCTTCTGTCGCCATAGGTGTCTCAGATTAGCGAACACCGCCCTCGTCTTAAAGATACGCGCTTGTATTTCATTCTCTGCGTCGCTGGTGCAGCTTCTCAGGCATACGAACCGGTTAACAACCTCCATGACTTCATTATCTAACATCAAGTTTACGTAATCAGAGCAGTCTTGCAGAAGCACTTTGAGACTGCATAGCGATATAACCCGTAATGGTGTTTGTACTGCTTGGAAAGTGTGTATAGCAACAACACCTTGTCTTCAGCATAATCAAGATTAATCAGCCTTCCACTAAGTAGGAGGTTTACGCCGGCATCTTGGGAATGCTATAGACAGTCATCCATTATGTCGTCTGTGACACAATCGAACGAAAATGGTGAGAGGGGACAGCCTTGATGTACGCCGCTCATGGCTTTGAAACTGTCAGACAGTTCACCGTAAAACTCAACCTAAATTGAAGTATGAGAACAAAACACCGATAATGTGTTCACTTGGTCACTACACCCTTTTTCAAGCGATTCTAATAGTGTAGATCGATCTACCAAATCGAATGCACCTTTATAGTCGAAAAATATGACAATTGTTAGCTAGCGGTACACATGACGCTGCTCCAGAATTTGACGAAGAGTAAAAATGTGATCAATACATCCTCGTCCAGGACGAATCCCTGTTTGTTTTTCCCTAATGTTTACCTCCCGAGCAGCAGTGAACGGACGAAGTATAATGGAAGCCAGAACCCTAGAATTGACTAGGGTCAAACTAATTCCCCTATGGTTTTCCCAACAGCTGATCATACCCTTCTTGAATATGGGGACTATTATCGAGTGACCCCAGCACGGAGGGATGGTCTCCGTCGTCCAGACAAGCTGAAACAGCTGAGTCAAGGCCTCTACTATCGCCTACTCACCTTGTTTGCGAAGTGCCGGCACAAAATCATCTGGGCCAACAGCCCTATTACGTTTGAGAGCCGAGATGCAATTGCGAACCTCAGTCTCAGTCGGTGGTCCTAAATTTACCGACCATGGTGCTGCATTACAAGTTTGTAGTGGCAACACACTGGAAACAACAAGACAGATAAATTGACCTTTAAAGTGTTCTGCCCACCGTTCTAACCTTCTGGACTTATTATAGATGAGTGCAATCTGCCTCGCTGATAACTTCACTGACAGACGGTCGGCTGGGACCAGTAGCACGGGTAAGCTTAAAGAGTTTGCCGGTGTTCCATGAACCAAAGTCGGTCTTCATTTCCTTAACTTTCTCCTATAACCAAGCCTCGTGATCAACCTTTAGGCTACCTTCCAGCTTCTTACGTATATCTAGACTTCTCATTATGTGAACAACCAGGAGAAAGCTTCCGTCTGGCTTCTAACAACTCCAGAGATTTCTCTGAAATCCAATGTTTGTTTAACCCACGTACCCCTGTACTGCATGCTACAGTACCTGCTTTCTGAATGGCCTCTGAGATCCGAGTCCAGCAGCTATTAGGATCTTCGGAGTGAGTACCACTAAGAAAGCTTTCTAAGCTGGTTTGGTACTTATGCTTTACCGATGGTAAAGCCAGCTTCTCAACAGCTAATCGTTGCTGTCGGTAGGGTCGTTGACAATTAAAAGTAAGAACAAAACGATAATACACCAATGCATGATCTGAGTCCAAGTACTTGCTCCAATCAGAACGACAGTCTTGGATGGAACCACGCCACTTATAACTAACAGCTATGTGGTATATCTGAGACCAGGCTTGATTCGGAGCATGCGGGCGCCAAGTATAGCATTGACATGCACGATGCCTAAAACTAGTGCTGGCTAAAAATTGTTTATACTCAGCGCAAAGCTGTAACAGTCGCCCACCATTATCTGACCGATGTGACACTATCCGAAACCTTCCACCTAGATGAGATTCGGTCTCACCAAGGCGACCCACCTGAGCATTCATATCTCCCGCCAGAACTATATCAGAGCCATGTATCGACCGAAGGAGAGCGGCCAGATTCGAGTAAAATGCGTCCTTGACGCCGGTGTTACTACAGTCGGATGGAGCATAAGCGGATACGATCAAAATATTCCTGAAGATTTTGCGTTTGGTACTGGCCTTAACAGAACCCGTCTAGCGGATGGCACCAAATCTACTGTTAACAGGAATTTAATCTACTAATGCGGCTGCAGCCGTCGTGCTGAGAACTACACCTACTCCAGCCTTATCTGTAACAGCGGTTGTGGAGTCACTCGAAGTGTGTAACCAGTATCGGGTAGACAGTGCAAGTGCTGTCAGTTCCACACGTTGACTGCTATCCTGGATTTCAGTCTCCGAGATACAGCAGACATCGGCATGCAACGAGTCTAACGTTCGTGCGAAAGCGGTCTGCTGACCTGTCTGTTTTAACGTGTGAACGCTAAAAGTATCCATATCAATTCGCATTCTAGGTCTATGCAAGGGACGAGGTGTGTCTGCAGCCGAGTAGTAAGGGTTGGGACTTACCGGCTCAGTGTTACTATGATTAGTTATATCTGTTGTAAGACCTGCAGAGTAGTCACTTGGACTGAGAGTCGGGAGGTGCCTGAAACTTGAATTTAATAGGATAGTAGTGGATGAGGCAGCAGTAGGATGTTTCCAACTATCCACCCTGCTGTATGCAACAGTTAGGGCAACCCGATTTATACTGCGAGACAGTCGATGCAGTATGGAATTATCGGTATTGTGAGTATTCTTGTTTGTGTGTGGCCTGAGATACTGCTGGGACGCCCAGACCTAGACAGGAGGTCGATTAAAGTTCTCAGCCAAAGTCTTTGGCTAAAAAGCCTATACCGCAAGGCAGCGGGTGGATGGCAGTGTACCAGAACTAGTACATTTTCCGGAAGAAGATGCCGACCTTCTTCCAACCCCCAACCTGGGGTACCAGGAGACTGTGGTTTGTCAAACCTCTACCTATTGGCCTGCCAGGCATGATTGACTCTGTCGGTGTGGTTGCCACACCGTCCAGTTTAGCCCAGTAGGTCATCGAAATGCGCAAACGGTCACACCGCGTCAAGGTGCAGTCTCGTTGATTAGACGGATTAACTGGGAATCGGTCCGACGTGTTAAAAGTATACCATCCCTTTTTGAAACATGTTATGGGTCTGTTCACACCTCTGGATTCTTCTGTCAACACTGACGACGACGTGGGTTTCATTGCTTGGAGGTCTGATTGTGGGACGGTAATTCTTCTTTCTTTTTATATAATTATCAGTATGAGATTTTTCAGTATCTGAATCGTTCACTCGTGACTTAGATCAAAACGAAATATCTTTCAACAGATTGCTAAAGTTACCATCAATGTGTGCACTGCCTTTGGCTTCTTCAAACAATTTTAATGACCTATGCGATCTCATTTGCTTGTTATCATGCGGCGACTAGTGATCTTGTTTATTGGACTTCGTTCTCCAGATGCTCAAATATGTTTTTTGCTCTGTTTACGTGTGTCGCTGCAGACGTTGGAGAACAACATGTATCGTGCCCCAATCTATTCACACACCATGCCGACCACGGACTTCTTGCTGATTCGCAACCGGCACGGAATCAGCATCCGTCGTGTACGTGACGTGTTCACTGTCGGGCAGCAAATTCCCCTGATGGAGGTTCCGGGTCCGAATTCGAAACGAGCCAATAATTTTGTCCGCGACTTTCTCCAGGTGTTTATTTTGCGCTTGTTTTTGCGCAGCACCGACGAGCCAAAACGCATAAAAATTGAAGAGATACGTAAAGCGTTTCCCAATCACTCAGAAAGCAGTGTACGAAAACGGTTGAAGGTGTGCGCAGATTTCAAACGCACCGGTAGGTCAACTTAGAGTCACAGTACACAGTCGTTTTGCAATTCGTTTTTGATCTGCTTTGTCAATTAACAAATATATATATATATATATATATATATATATATATATGAGTTCCGTCGTCCAACAAATTACTCGCCCTCTCTTGCACACTCCTGAGTTGTGGTTATCTCTTCTTTTCTTTAGCTTTGTTAGTGCATTCTATGCTGACGATTTTCCTTGGTTTCCTGGCGAAAGTTCAGATCTTTCTTTTTCTTAATTCCCGATAAAGTTCACTTGTATATACCCCCATATTGAAATTCCTCTCGCTTTATATTTTCAATGTCGTTTTTTGTTAGCTTAGGACTTGCAATTTACTTCTGGCCTTTCGTGTTTGTGAAGGACAGGGATCTCATTCTCACACTAGCCTAACATCTGGCTAACCAGCGTTGGCCGGCTGACCTACAAAGGCCTCCACTCATGTTTCTAGGTCTTGCTTCTTCATGCTTGACCTACTTACTTGATATGTGAGTAGAACCATAAACGATACAATGCAAACCATCTATGGTTACGCTTATGCTCAGGCATCCATAACGTATCTATAACAGGTTAATCCCTGAACGAATGCCTCCAACCTTTCAGAAGGTTGGTACGCTAGTGATGGAATTCATCTCTAATTGCGTCCGTACTGCAGTCTATAAATGTGCGCCAAAATATCATGCAGATAACATTTGCGACTGACATCTCTCTCTCTCACTCTAATCATGCTTTCACGTCTGACAGCGCAAACAGCACTTTCCCCATGTGTGCGCTTGAAGCAGTTACGTTGCATCTTAGCCAGCTACCTGAATCGTTGGGTCTCCAGGCCAGCACACATTGTACGCATATTGTAATTTGGTTACCTAGAACTGAAGGTGTAGCACTATACTAGGATACTTTTGGATAGGACCTTCAACTTAAGCACAAAAGCTACCTGTTAGTTTGTCCGCATAATTGTCGAAACGTCGATATCAACCTTAAGTGTTATCCAAGCGGCAGTAAGGATTTGTGTTGGTCCTACAATGACATCAACGTGGTGTTCCATGTATTATTCTATCATTTAAAATTAACGTTGGAACCATCGGATGAGGCGTGTGTCTGTTGACAAGAACGGGGGTGCAAAAATGTGACAATCATTTAACTAACACTGGGGAAATAAAACAGTTAATTTCTGTCCGGTGTAGTATGGTATGTGGGCAAAGCTAACCATCAGCATTTCTACCAGTGCGTTAGAGTGGAAGTATAGGACAGAGTTTGTAGACGTGAATAAGTTCACAAATTCACTACGATTGGAATGATACTTTCAGGTTTCCCGAGTGTGTGCAAGGAGGTGACTCGGGGATCTCACCCGAAACCTAACTCGCATTGAAACGTTACCAAAATCCGAGTTTGTGATCCATTGGGGCCGGCGACCACTGTTTCCGTTTATATTTTTCTGATAAATTTCTAGTATAAAATATATCCAACGCATTTTGCATGATGTTGCGGCTGGGGCGAGATCGTAATTTAGAGATTCCTAGAAAATGCGAATCTGCTGTCGTAGATATGTCTAGCCAGGTAGTCCGTGGTCAGTAGAGCTGTTCTGACGTCTTCCTTTTGCTGCCTGGAATTTGTTGACCAGCTTTGGTAATGCGCTGTCTATGGAATCCAGCCATTTATACTACCTGGTATATCCTTCTTACTCGCTATAGCCATGGTGACTCGTACGTTTTCTTCAGGATTTGTTCATGATTGACAGAAACCAAAAGTGTCTGTATGCCGTTCAGATGACACGCTGTCCGGTAGGCCATGTGTTCTAGTTGAAACATTTGAAGCCCTTTTCTTGAGATTTAACACGCACTGTGTCCTAGTACTATTAGTTAGTATATGTAACATTCGGCTGCTCAACCGTTTATCCACCAGTCTGCCGTTTACTGTGTACGATTTCTTATCCGCCAGCACGATTCACCTGTTTCACAATCGACCTTTACATAGTAGGCTGTTTCCTGATCCGTAGCCTGCGGACACAGTCGGTAACATTGATCCAACTTCTCTGTAACCCAGATGTTAAATAATCACTCATCGGAACTTTTGGTTCCAGTAAATTATCCGATAAGAGTTGCATCTAGACTCAATTAGCCGTAAGATGAAGTTTTGTGATTGATATTCCATGAAACTTCCCGTTTACTTTCTTATTGTGGCAGCATTAGACTAGGAACTAGCTATATGAAACTTCGAATTTTGTCCTTTGTGCTCCTTCCTGAATTCACTTAGTGTATCTGTTTTGACTAAATTCTATCAGTTGCATCACCAAATATCTATGACTAATTCTTCTTTCGATGGTGACCCTCCTTCGTTTTGGAAGTCTCATCAATCATTTGCGCAAGGAGCGTGATTCAGTTAAGGCGCCGATGAATGCTGAGAGTTTTGAGTGACCGAACCGGATGCTTTCTGGCAATGAATGCAACGTAGTGCGAAGGATACTCTAAGCAACCAACTGTTATTCAAAGCCGATAATTAGCATTAAATGGTGTTTTAAATACTGAGTTACCTTTTCAGTTAGTGTTAGCCCGCTGACCCGGTTTCTCTTATTATCGGTTGACAAAATGTTATTCAGAATACTTCCTCCGACCTATCCTGCTTTATTGCATCGATTCCTGGTTACGGTTAACTTACCAGCGGATACTTCTCAGTGAGCAAAATCCAGCGCTGGTTGGGCTCATCGGATTGTTAATTAATCCTTTACCTAAATATTGTTATCCATTACTTAATGTTTGACGCATAAGTTTCCCAAGTATATCCCTTTGCTTAACCGTACCACGTGGTATTCTGGTTCATCCCGCCGCTCGCCGTAATATTCATGATGATCATTCAGAAAGGAAGGTTCCCAATGGAAGTATCACAGCAAATGATATTAGCTCATAAACTGTTCCTCGTTCGGGTGTAGGTACGTTATTGTTAACGTTACATATACTCACTAGGTTTCTAATATGATAAGCAACGAGTTCTGACCTTACACAATGAAATACGCAGCCTTAAGGATCCACGCCCACTGTGAAGATTTTGTTTTACACTGATTTTGGTAATATGAATGCATAACGTCCGGGGAAATACACCCTGTGTTGACACTGAGTACGCAGTCCAGCCATCACAAACTGTGCCTTTGTATTATCAGACTAATTGTTTATATAATCGGTGTTTTTTGTAGTGAATCCTAACATGTTGTCATGTGGCCCTAGCGGTCATCCGGCTTGATGTTGGACCCTCCGCTGAAGCATTGATTTCTGTTTTGTACCTCCGCTACGAATCGAATAAACTTACCAGACGTACAACAAATTAAATCACAGAGACTATACACCCTTTTTTCAACGACAGCGACATCACTTTCTGAGGACAAAGACAACGTGCACCTTTCACATTCTCATTTGTACCACCCCGGTAACATTTAGTGAGTTAACGATACCGGGCTACCTATGTATGCTAAGCAGTTCACACTCACATCTGGACTGCCTGCAACAAAATGAGTAAGACTTGAAACTCTTCGGTTTTGGAGGCACCCAGCATACTCTACGTGAGTCAGATCAGTCTTTCGACTTATCATCACAGACAGCGATATATTACTGGTTCACATTGATGCTTAACTGCCACACAACCACGAAGGGAAAAACAAACCCTCTAGAGAAAGAGAGCAGAAAAAGAAGGGAACGGGAATTAATCTAACTGCCAAGAAGGTAGCTGCGTCTTGCAAACAAACAACCGGGCTGTAAGTAAAAGTAAGGCGTCCTCAACAACCTTCCTTACGACTTTCACTGTCCCGCGTCATTAAGTGCACAAACTTCACAGACAACTCGACCAAACAACGACAGCATTCATGCCACTGAGCTCGATTAGCCACCGACTCAGTGAGTCGCGAACCCCCCCACCTCGGGAGACGAACCTAACTTACACTGATCGACCTCTCAGTGAACAACTTCATTTATCTACGCCAGGTCATCATCTGTCCACCTTGCGCCAGTCGGCCGCATGGTCAGCAAAAAGTGCTCGATGTGGACGACATTCTGGAAGGTGTGCTTGAGCAGTCCAGTGAACTTAGTGTTCAGCTTCTTCCTGGCGCTAGATTAATCGATCTGGAGTATGCGGACGACACTGTCTTACTTAGCCCCTCTGCTGAAAACATGCAGACCATGCTGGACAGGTTGAGCGACCGAGCTGGTTTGTATGGAATGCGCTTTGCACCTTCAAAGTGCAAAGTGCTGCCTCAAGACTGGGGCATCTCCACACCTACTCTCTTCACTGCAGGTAATCCGCTTGAGACTGTGAACAATTTCACATATTTAGGTAACACTATCTCGTCAACCCGTAATATTGCTGATGAAATATCAGCGAGGATAGCAAAGACGCGAGTTGCCTTTGCTAAACTGCCTCAGCTGAAAGGAAAAGTATATAATGCTTGTGTGCGTTCCATTTTGCTCTATGGTTCGGAAACGTAGCCTGTTCACAAGATAGATATCAACAAGCTTGCTTTGTTTGACCATCGCTGTCTCCGCCAAATAGCCCACCTTAAGTGGACTGATTGCGTGAGCAATGCAGCGGTTCGCCTGCGCGTATTCTGGAACGCTCGAGATACGCGATTTACTGGTCAACTAGTCACGTTGCGCAGCTTGCGATGGTTGGAGCACGTACTTTGTGTGCCAGCTGAGCGTTTACCGTACCGGGCATTATATGCTGAGGCTACCAACAGTTGGGTAAAACCGCGTGGTGGTCAAGCAACAACGTGGTCACGAACCACAAAGACAAGACCCTGACTGCTCCATTGAGCAAAGTGGGTAGATGTCGACTGCCTGACTGGTGTCCACGTGATCACTCAAACCGCTGGTTAGAGACGCTATCCGAGATGGCAATGTGTCGCAGTCAATGACATACCTGTATTCATACCATTTCTAGTTCTTCCGCTTAGTCTTCTTTTAATAATGTTCAACCTTCTTAGTAAAGTTTTCTTCTAGGATATTCCACATCACTGTTGAGGTGAGCGGCGGCGCGAGCCACAGTACCTTTTAATCAGGCTCATGGCTGCTATGATGATGATGGTGATCCTTAGTACATAACTGAACAAAAGAACTCGTTTGACGGTCACTACACAGTGCCCGCTTCCCAACCTCCTCATTGTTTACTCGTTGGTGCCACCCGATACGGACGATTAAACTCAGACATCGGTGGTCAAACACGTGAAGACGGTTCACGTTTACTACCTTGAGCGGCCATGTTTTGCTGCCGTAAAGTAATACAGCCGGCAATATCGCCTTATCTAAGTCTCAGAGAGATGCTTCTCTGTTACCAGTGATGTCCTAAATTAGCAAATACCGTGGTAACTTTAGGGATACACTTTTCCATTTCATTCTCTACACCTCCGCCACCGCCGCCGCTGATGCAGTTTCCCAATTACACAAACCGGTCAACAACCTCCATGACTTCATTATCTAACATTAATTCTACGTAATCTGTGAAATCTTGCTGAATCACTCTGTGTCTGCAAAGCACATTCCAAAGTATTTAGCAACAGAATACGAAATAGCCTCTAGAATTGTCTGTGTTTCATGGAAGTTGTCAAACAACAACACCTTGTCGTCAGCATAATCAGACTCAGACGATATTTTAATGGGTATGAGTTCCACGCCGGTATCTTGTGACTGCTACAGACGGTTCTCTGTTATTTCGTCTATGACAATCTTCAACAAAAATGGTGAGAATGGACAGTCTTGACGCACATCGCTCATGGTAGTGAGGCTGTCAGACAGCTCACCGTAAACCCAAACCTGAGCCGAAGTACGGGAGTAAAGCGCCAACAGTAAGTTCACGTACTTGATCGGCACACCCCTTTATTTAAGGGATCCTAACAGTGTAGATCAATCCACCGAATCGAACGCACCTTTATAGTTGAGAAATACGGCAATGGGTGACCGGCGGTACACATGACGCTGCTTCAGAATTTGGCGAAGAGTACACATGTGGTCAATACATCCCCGTGCAGGGTAAAGCCTACTTGATCTTCATCAGTGTTTGCCTCCCGAGCTTCAGTGAGTTGCCCGAACCCTAGTAATGACTGGGGTCAAGTTAATTCCCATATGGTTTTCGTCATAGCACCTGATACCTTTCTTGAATATGGAAACCATTATTGAGTGACTCCTACACACAGGGACATTCCACGTCGTGCACACAGGTCAAGTAGTCAAGACCTGTACTAACGCCTCCCACTTTTTTTGAAAAGTGCTGGCACAAAATCTTCTGTGCAGTTGTGGACCTTGGTCTCAGTAAGTGGTCCTAAGTCTACGAACTACGCTGCTAGATAGCGGTAACACAGTAGAAGCTAGTGCTCTAATCTTCTAGACTTATTACGGATAATTGTGCCGTCTGCCCCGCTGATGGCTCCACCGACAGACGGTTGCCTTGGATCACCGGCGCAGATAGGCCTGAAGAGTCTGCCAGTGTTCTCTAAAGCAAAAGTGGTTTGTATTTCCTTAACTTTCTCCATTGACCATGCCTCATGATCGACGGTCGCACTACGCATCAGCTTCCTGCGGATATCCCTCCTCAACTTGGTATATGAACTGCCAAAAGGAATGTCCTGTATGACATCTAACAACTCGAGGGATTTCTCTGAGATCCGATATTCGCTTAACACACGAATCACTGCGATGTCATCAGCCTTAACCCGACTCGAGGTCTGATAGTAAAATTACTTCAGGATGTTTAAAAACTTTTCGGATGCACTCGTCTTTGATAGGTAGTATCAGCCGATTCTGGCAATGCGAATGATGTTGGCTAAACCCCAGTCATTGATAACGGCTTCAATGACCCAGAGTTTCCGGAATAAAGCCGTCAGCTTTTTAATTAGTGCTGGCTTCCAACCTCCGAAAGGAACAGGAAGGAGTTCCTCTGCGCCGGGTGCATTGCGAAATCCCAATAACGTGGTCACAACTGAGAATTCCGCTTCCCATGGCAGATAAATGTCAATAGACCAATGGGTACATGAAGGCCAGGAAGCGTAGTCAACAGCGCAGGTAGCCAGTTGAACCGCTGCCAGAAGTGCTTAGCCGAACGTTCTAGACGACGTTTCAGGTTATAGATAAGTACATCGTCAGATTCGCAAACTGCCTCACTCAAACCTGATTTTCAACCGCCTGCTACACAGATTAGATGAAAAACCGACTTACAGTTGAACGAATAGTAGCACCACACTGAGGCATTGCGTACCAAGCAGGTGACTAACGGGACTCAATGTTGCCTGGCGAGTGGTATCCTAGACAGCAGGCAAGAGCTGCCTCGATTAGGTGTAGAGCGTTTGTGCCTCAGCTAAGTTACATACTTCAATCTGCGTACGACAATGGAATGTTATCACTTGGACAGTATCTGAATCAATCTTTGCCCAGTAGCTGATTTCTTGTGGTCAAAATATGCCATGGTTTTTGTTCTGTTTGAATTTGTTCCTGATTTTTTCCAGATGTAGGTTGCATAGATTTTCTCTCCAAACCATCAATCAAGCCAATAGCTGGATTGGTTGTTGTCTGTGAATCTGACGATGTTTCAGTTGTCTGAAACATAACATCGTTTTGCCTCATTGGTCTGGTTAAAACATGTCCTATCCCCTTGTTTCCTCATGTCGATGCAGCCCGAGCGCCAAGAAATCTCAGTGTTGCAATATTTTTTGTTGTCTTTTATGGGCCCTGCTCTTCTGTTTCGGTTTGGACTAGGATCGGATGCCAGTTGGTGGGTGCTTCGAAGTGACTATCGGCTTCCATCGGAAGAAGAGGTCCGCTACTTGGTATCACCAGAGGACTGTTGTGCCCACTACAGCATGTTGGCCGCAGAACTACGCCTTAAGGATGCGGGCTATGGGGAGAAATCACTGTTCGTGTTGGACGAAAATCAGGAAGAGGATGAAGACAAAGAAGGTCAGGTAAGCATACCGCATTGTTGAGGTAAGCAATTTGCTGAAGTCACGGTCTCCGAATAAGCTATTGTTGACTTTCATGCTCCCCGTGTTGTCTAAGGTGACTATGCTCCGCAAATCGGTTTTGTATTTTCTGATATAGATATGTATATATCACATGTAGTGACCACACAAGGTAACGAACGTGCCACATTATGAAAATATGAAAAAAGGGCATTGTGTAAACTTATGTAAGATAAGGATTAGCTTGGAGGAAAAGCACTTACACAGAACTTCACAACACGAAATTCGTTGAATTCCGTTCTTTATCATATCAGACGGCGTCCTCAACCAGCTGTGTTCATCGTCATTCGGACTTCATCCAGTATGCATTGTGAGTACCCTCAAACCCAAATTATACGTTAGTCATCCAACTGCCGCTTCCAACTTAACCCACCTTTCGCAAGCAAGGCACTATGTTGAAGGCGATGAGCTGACATTCGTAAGATGTAGCCAAACGAACGAAGCCTGTGAGACGAGATGAGCATGCCCAAGGTTTGATAGAGTCTGTCCGTTCCGAAGACATCGGTGAACTTCGTCATTAGTGACACGGTGTTCCCACCACACAGCGCTAAAGCTTCGGAGATATCGATGGTCGAAAACTGTGTGAACGCTCTCCGCGTAAATAGACCAGGTTTCGGAGCCGTATATTGGGATCTTCCCTGCGGTGGCATTATACACTGGGTCTTTCACAGAACGACTGAAATCCTACCAATACCACAGACGGCTTAAGTTGGCAAACGTCGTCCGAGTGTTAGCTTTACGATTTATGATCTCACTAGACGTTCCACCGGCGCCGATACAGCTGTCAAGATACGTGAACATTTCAACCACTTCTAACGGCTCATCCCCGAGGTCGAGAACAGGTACGGAATCCTGTTAATATTGCAGCAACGCTTTGCACTTAGTAGGTACAGACTGACGAGCAGAAACTTCTAGTTTGTCTAAGATATTGTGGGCTCTGTGTGAATCTTCATAGATTGAGAGGATGTTGTCTGCATACACTACGTTGTGAAGTCGAGTTCGTTGAAGTAGTTCCATACCATCATTTTCGCAGTCTATCTAGGTATACTCTAAGATACCATTTGCTAGTGCTGTTTCCCTCCTTTGTTCGTTAGCTTAACCGAAGTGAGTGATTTTGTGCATTAACCATCTCACCCTTTGAATTTCTTGCGTCCTTCTTAGAACTGTTCAAAATCTCACTTTCGAGCATAGTTATGGTTCGGTTTTGCGTTTTATTTCGACTGATCATTGTGGTTTAACAATTCCGGGACTTCTGTTTGAATTTACACTGTCCAACAGCCCTTACATCGTCCAATGTCCCATTAGTGTCAGCTGATCAGGCGCGAACTTGAAGAATGTCGAATCACCTTATTCATTCTGGCTTAGTAGACATTCAGCATACAGTCGGTCGTTTGTTTCAAGTTTATGTGCTGATTTAATGTAAAATAGGATAAACAAATCATCGAATTCAAAAATTTAACTAATCAAAATATGCTTACTATTTGTTTGCAAACTTCTGGTAGCCTAGTGATACTTTAGAGGTTTACATCACCTCGCTACGTATTCCCGTTTTTTTTACGTTGTCCACGCCTAGCCCAAAATGGAGGATGAAGTTCGAGCAGCCCCTTGGAACACCACACGCGCCTATTTGGCGTCGCAACGAGGCGGCTGTTTTCTAGAGCTTCATGGTGCTGCCGACCCGACGGGTTGTGGTGAGGCATTTTCCTATTCGAAAACGTCTGCGAAACCTGGAGCATTGTTCCGACAAGCGGGAGGTGAGGTAGCCAGAGGTTTGTTGAAAGGCAAGCGAACTGTGACCGGAACAGATGCAGATCTTCGCAAGTTGCATTTGCGAGACGCGCGGGCTTTACTACGTTCATTCGGAATCAGCGAAGCAGATTTGAAGACTTTCAAGCGGTAAGTATGTTTCTTGAAACCTACATTGGTGCCTGGGGCTTATTCGCAACGTTTGTCCTTGTACACAATTGCATCCTCAATAATATACGACACCCGAGTCTTATCGGCGAAACTTTCTCACTCATGCATTTCTTTTGGACCATAGCTCCTGAGTATGCGAATCGATCCATTTAGTGATATTGTTTGAAATAAATTAACGACTCAGTTACAGACCACTTATGCTTGTTTTCTCCACGTGACGTGTAAATTTGCCCAACACTTCACCAGCTGGCCGCCACAATTTCGGTCTCAACCACATCCAAATGTTGGCTGCCGAGGGTAGTTTCGAGAAGCTCATATGTTCACTCTGTTCCTGTTTATCCCTGCGTCTCGTTTTGTATAGGTGGGAAATTGTTGACATGGTTCGATTCGCTTCCACGGAACGGGCGAAACAAGGCGAAGAAGAGAGCTCGGCTAAATTCGCTCGAGGTAGTCGACTGTCTATGAGTGAGC
The DNA here is from genome assembly GCA_013368495.1 of Paragonimus heterotremus. Lineage (NCBI taxonomy): Eukaryota > Metazoa > Platyhelminthes > Trematoda > Plagiorchiida > Troglotrematidae > Paragonimus > Paragonimus heterotremus. Next base: position 135,295 of record LUCH01000892.1, on the reverse strand, counting down.
AGGTTCGATGTTACCGCGAGGAATGCCAACGCATATTTGACCTACAAAACCGCGTCCTTTCCAATACAGAATTGCTAAGTTCTGATGAAGAGGTGAGCAGTGAAGAGGAGGATGAAGAAGTGACCGGGACCGGCGACAATGTGATGCGAACCAGTTCCACATCGGCCGGAAATGCTTCGAGTGGTGCTGGCGGCGGAGTCACAGTTAGCACGAGCTCGATTGGCGGAGTACGGCTGTCCAGTTTGTCCTCTTCGGTCAGATCATTCACTAACGTGAGCCGCATATCTGAGACGGATCATCGTCGCGAGGAAGCAGAACGGGAGAAGTTGAAACGGACGTTGGAATCCGGAGTGAGTGATCCATGTGTATTGTCCGTTGCTCTTCGCTTGTTAGGATTTTATTAGCAATTGCTGTTAAAAAGGTCGATTTCGCCTCATGAACTTGAGATAGTCTAATGGTGATTGCACACAGTCCTAAATGCTTGGTTATGGGTTCCGTATGTTGATGCTCAAATTGAAATATTAAACAAATGAACTTTAACTCAACACATCGGCCGGTTGGCGTGTGTGTGCCCTGTGCTGCAATCGCGGGGAGTTCTGCAACGAAGCGCTGCGAATTTTTCTTCATGTGTAATTTATGCAAGCTTACTCATTACTGTATCTTCACTCAATTCCTACCGTTAGAGTTCAAGTCTTGAGGCTTTTTTATCCTACACATTTTCTCTGGAAGACCATTCCCTGTTGTATTTAAATCAGATGCCACAGCACTTGGACTAACAACGTTGAACACTCCGCTTGACGGCTGTCAATAATCCTAATCACCAGATCGTTTCATCGATTTTTTCCCACTTAGCAATAACACAAAAATCGCTGCTCACGATGCATTCGGTGTGTGGCTGTCAAGCATCGGATATCGTTTTCTGTATGATAATGTATAAGTTGATTAGAGTTCACCGTATGACCCGTTACATTTTCACCACGCCCTGTTTTCCTTCACTATCTAGGATCTCATAATTTGCGGGAAGCGTCCACGTAAGACTAACCCTGGTCTACTCCAGTCCAAAGATTCCGCCGGGAATGCGTCTAAACCGAACGGGTTGGGGTCCGTGGATTCAGGTGAGGTGATCGGCACGATATCCAACAGCACGGTTTACGAGGCTAATGCCTCAGCAGCGGGCACAATTCTGGATCTGCCTCCACCGCGATCTACAGCCACGCGGAAGTTGTTGAGGATCATGCGAACTTACTCAGAGGATGGACAACAATACACACGTACAGAGCTTGTTCCGTGGTCGCCTGTGGTCGAGATCTACTTAAAAATTCGGCAGACCAGGGATGATGACTTTATACACAATTTTGTCGATTCTGATGATCAGTTCCGTGAACAACAGAGGAAGGAGAAACGTCGTTTGCAGGTTTGTATATTTGATCGGTTATTCTGTACTCTTTCCCAACGTAGCTCATCAGTCATCTAATATCGTTAGCAAATTAACGGGTTCGCTCTTCGTCCTGCTTCATGACGGATTGGCTAAGCTTAGTGAGCGTCGCTCAACCATTTCGACAACCAGTGAAGAGAAGGAGTCGTGAACCACACCGGCCAGCCATCGAAACAGCTGTGCGATGTTCACCAAGCACAGTCAACTTGTCATGGGACAGGTCCAGAAACGAATTATCTGATTTGTTTACAAAATTAACTAGGACTTTAATGAACCCGAATGTAAGGATGCATATCACTTTTCCATTAACCTTTCGTCTATTTTACTTGACCTCCCTGGCGTGAGACGAGCAGTTACGCGTTTGTTGTAATTTGTCATTCCGTTGTTTGATCTACGAGCTTGCGGCGCCCAGGGTATTTCTGTTAGCCTGCACCAGTGACGTCGCTTTTGTCGTGTTTTCTCCATCACGTCTGTTCAGCACATTTTCAGAGATAACTTCACCCAATAAACTGATTCGAGTATGTCAAAATCGTCTACTAAATTGAAGTGTGCATGTGACCGGAAATAGTTTCTGACCTTCATTCAATTTTTCAGCTTACATTCTGTGTGTGTTATGTTGTTTCAACTCTGACTAGATTTTTCTGACCTCTCTCTACTTTCAGGATCAATTACGTCGTCTGCGCAAGCAACAACAGGCTATGATGCGTGAGCGTGGAGGTGGCGGTACTGGTGGGACTTTGCGTCCTGGTGCTTCATCAGGAGACCCTAATCGACGGCGTAGACATAAGCCGTTAACTTCGGCCCTCATCAAAATGCGCTGCGGTGCTTGTGGACAAACGGGTAAGCAGAATGTTAAGTCAGTTGTTTCCGGTGTGTCCTGTTTGTAATACTGTCTTCTTATTAATGTGTTCATTTTTTTATCGACATCACTGTTATATGATGCTTAGCAGACTGATGCTTTTTATAGAATGTCATGGGTTAATAACTCCTTTTTGTTGAGTGTTTAGGGAGCAATTTAGCACAGATTTTAATAATCAGATCTACGAAAATTTTCACTCTTTAGCCTTCTACTTATTGCGTACGTTGTCGTCTTGCCTCATTCCTCTTACTCCCACGCTTTAATGCGTTAGAAAAGCCACATTTCAAGATCTCCTGAATCGTAATCTGAGTGTCACTCACACTGGATCTTTGCGTTCGCATTCTGGCTCCTACTTTATGACTATCCGAATTCTGACTGTTCTGTCCCATCATTGTTAGCAATCAAACAGAGCACTACATGCTGTGATCAAGATATTCAGTGGCACAGTGTCGTCAATGTCATTATTATACTTTGGGCTAACTACGAAAAGAATTGCGTGTTGCTAGGACTTGAATTTTCTGCCTTCCGGCAAACGAACGATAAACTTTTATTCTGAAGAATAACGCACCTGATTCCCTCTTATCTCTCTCCAGTCGAGTCAGAAGGTGAATGGTGAAAACCACTTTACTCCCGTCGAAAACGTGCATGTCAGAGAGAAAATGCACTAATGCATAGGTAACGTGGTGACCTACGATTATTCCAGATTTGGAAGGTTGAAAGACAGTTGCCAAAAATGATAGTCATTATCACCGAATGACCAATAAGCACATTAGACTGAAGGTCAATTGGATAAAACCTAGTAGACCTATTGAGTATTTCCGTCCATCTTAATTGGTCAAAACCGTTTTCATCTGGAAGTAAACACCTCTTTGAGGCCTAATGGTGGTCTCTAATACTAATCAACGTCGCCAGCTACTGCTCGGTGTCCAAGACATTGTCCTTGTAATGAGCAACATGAAGTTGAAGAACTATCTCTCTTTTCCCCCATATTCCCGAGCTAACAAAATAGTGGCTGAACACGGTCCACTGCTGTTCGTTAGCAAAACTACCCCGAACTCTGGTTGACGAGGTGGTTTTATCGCAGCTGTCCGTTAGTCAAGGAAGTTAGTACAAAGGACGCGCGGGGTACGCGAAGAGATTCATCTACAGCCACACTGACTCATTGGCTCACTTTCGCCATCCAGACATCGGCTACCTGTAATGCAGAACCAATGGGGACGCATCTCAGGAGCCGTCGCGCGTTTGTTATGTTCCTTGACACTGTGAGTCATTGTTGCTTTTTGCGCTTGCCGTACCAACCACTCCCGTTGCTGAGTAGAGTTCGACCTCTGCAGTATATAAGGGTTCCCCTAAACTAGTCAAGAAGGTAAAGTCTACCACTTCTCGTTCGTTAGGCGGCGTACCTGATAGGTTACGTCACTACTGTCCCACTGTCTAAACTATTTTCGCTCACTGACTGTAGGTTACTAGCTCGTCCATAAATAATCCTAAATGACAGCTTAGATGAATTTCGATCGCTGTCGTTATTTTATATAAACATACATACACAGCTTGTTCAGCAATCGCAATTGCATTGGGCTTAACGATTTCTAAGTTGCGTTTCTAATCTCAACATTTGGTGTTATAAATTTATCAGACGTTGTTGCGGCCATTCCATTGGTTTTCTCATACCTATTGCTTCCGATTTTTACCGCAGGTCACATGCGTACCAACAAGGAATGTCCTATGTACGGTCGAAGTGGAATTAATGTTAGTGAGGGTCCTCGTCGTGGTTTGGACAGAAGTCGTTTAAAAGCCCCTCTGCGCAACCTTGGACAACCGACAGGGAACCCCGCAGACCTACTGCAATCTGGTAGTGAGCACGACCCCAATCTGAGTACGCATCGTTTGGGTGTTGACAACGTGGCTGACCCTATTGCTGCAGCGCAAGCACTCGCTTCTCGTCCAGTTTGCGAACTGTTAGCTGAACAGGATGCAGAGGAAGAAGCCGACGCAAAGCCAACTGATGCAGGAACTACTGCTGTCATCGCTGCAAGTCACGTAGATGTAGATGCAACCGAAGATAGATCGCATGTTGACAAAGAGTTCGATGATTCCAACGACCCAACAACTCGATTTGGTGAAAACGACATGACAGTGAGTTTACCCCTTGAGTTCATTGACTAATTTAAGATAGTGGTTTTAAGGCACTGTCCGAGAAGAAAATAACCCTCGTTTCCGCAGTATGGTGTGGCCTATTTATCCGCGTTGATTAACCGGTCGCATGTTAGAACAGTCGGACGTACTGATTTTTTTAGGCCTCTGATAAATGGCCGCCAAGCCGAATGAGGACTTCATGTGTACACTATTTAGCTTGACACTGCTCACATTTGGTCGCAACACCCAGGATCCAGGTTGGCTTTTTCGGCCCATCCATTTCAAACTGAAAAGCATTAGAATCGTCCTTTGTTTGCTGATTAGGACTGGCGCATATCCTCCTCCGAACACGGTGCGGAACTCGGGCGCTCGTGTTCGTGAGGCGAGCATGTTGAGTACCATTGCGCCAGTTATTTCACATTGGGAGAGTGCGAAACATCAAAACAATCGACCACAATCGTTTATGAGTATCGTGATGTACGATCTGTCCCACGAACATAAAGCAGTCCGTTTCTTTACCAATCGTAGACAAACTTCTACAAGATGCTCTTGGGTATTCGGATAAGCTTAGTGTAGAGTCACCTCCCAACACTAAACCGGCCATCACTGGGGTTGCGGATGGCGTTCCTCTGTTTAACCCCTCCTCCGAAGCCACGTACGTCATGTTAAGTAACGTGAATAACCGAAAATGTGTACATGGAATGCACTTCACATTCCTAAAGTGTAGTGTTAGTTTAAGACTGGAGCGTTCCCGTTTCCATGTTTGTTGTTTTAATCAACCCGCTTGAGATTGTGAATCGTTTGTTATGCTTTGATCATACCTATATTTAATATTGTCGATGAGATCTGCAAGAATGTCGAAGACGCATGTCGCCTTTGCTAGCTTATACCTTCTGTGGCATTTGAAAGACATCTGATTATTTCCGAAAGGAGTGGTGTACATCGCTTGTATGCTATCTAGTTTTCTCTGTAGTTCAAAGGCGTAGCCGGTCCGTGACGAAGGCATTGACAGAATTGCTGTGTTTGACCACTGTTGCCTCGACGAGTTAGCCTTTGTCAATTGGGCTGATCACGCGGACAATGCACCTGCTCTCAAACAGGTCTTTTAAAATAATATAACTGCACCGTCCGCCGTGGTTGGATCACAAGCCCGCTATGTTGGCTGAGCGTTTACTGTACCGGTCGTTATTCACCAAGACCACCGACTATTGAAAAAACCGCTAGGTTGCCAAACTACAACTCGTTAACGAAATATTTTCCGATGAGCCAATTTGATGGGTGTATCCTGCTCGGATGCGGACCTCGTGGTCACTCGGTTGGAAAATCTACCCAAGATGACAGTATGTCGCAGTCGATAGCGTGCCTGCATTCTCATCATTATGTGGTATTTATGGACAATAGTTTCGGTTGTTACCGATATGGTGCAAACTGCACACAGTCTTGCACCCAAGTACTATCGAAATATACTCTTGTACAGTTCATCATCTTTTCACTGTCATGCCCTCGTTTTTCTTCCAATTTTTTTTACCGCCTCAGTCGATAATCTCCCTATGACCCTCTGAGATGACACTTAACTGTTTTATTCGAAGGGCAACTTGTATCCGTCACGTCGGGTTGTGACTGTTTAGACTGATCTCTAGTCAATGCTCTGATGACAGTAGATCACTAACTGTGACCCATCCTACGGTTTTCATGTTCCCGTCTGCATTGGAAAGTATGTATTCTTATGCTGTTTCCGATCGACATATTTTCCCAACTATGATTCGTCATCTATCTAAGTCTGCTAAGTTCAATCTGCCAAACAGGGATTCGGAAATGTATTCTGATTTTAACACGTTTGTCTTCATCCCTCTGTCAAGATCAGTAGTTGACACAGTTACAATCAGATGTTCATGTATACGTTTGAATATATGATTGGATGGACAACCTGACCTCGTACATCTCTCGTAAATCTGCGTAGTGTACTACGTTCAACTTGGATTACTACGTATTCTGGTTAGAGCGCACGCATCATGTAATCCCTAGTTAAGTGAACGTTTACTTGCGGCTGACGCTGAATTGTCTTTAATCCAATTGGTTAATCTACAGACAGAACTGATTTTGAGTTTCTTGTAGATTCCACTTACGTTTGTGGGCTGACACCACATTCATCCCTGTGTTACTCGCACTGTTCAAATGTCCAACCGACCTCTTCTCCTGTATGTTTCTACTGTTGCGCATTTCTCAATTCAGGTTGAAGGCACAAAGCTCAAGCTGCACTCCGGTCTGACTAAGTATATACATGAGCAGAATCGACGAAATTTGACATTGAAAATTCGGCGCCAGTTACTAGATCGTCTGAACGCAGCAGCCGCTGTTATGCAATCCGCAAACGCTAATCGACGAGCCTTGGCTGCTCGAACTGGTCCTGGACGGGGGCGCCGATCTAGTATAGGAATCAGCGAGGATGATTTTCCCACTAGCATCAAGCATCGTGGCAATCGTCGGCGGATTGATCCTCGCGTTGCACTAAACCACATCTTCGAGGGGATCTACAAGGTGAGCTGTCTAGTTGGGCTTACTTATTCGCAGTTTGAACCATTTCCTGAGTTTGAGCTGTATCGCTGGATGTAAGTTAACACTACTTTTCTCTTCTTTGTAGGGCTTGACTCAGATTGCTGGCTCCAAGATATTTATGCATCCGGTAAAAGAGAAGGACTTTCCCAATTACTACTCCCAAATCACTAACCCGATGGATTTATCCCAAATCCGGATGAAAATCAATGAGAACGCCTACGCAACGCGAGAAGAATTCCTTGCAGACATTCGACTCATCTACACTAACTCGCTCCAATTTAATGGTTCGTGCTGTTTTTTAACTTGGTCACTTTTTAAAAACATGTTGGTACCATGATTATCTAAATATAGTACCTTGCTCAAATTTCCCTCGTGTGTAATAAGCAAAAAACCGCGACCGAGCTACGACGACAGACACCAGTTTCAGGGTATTCAAGAATGAGTCTGCCGTTGGTTAATAACAACTGTGCATAAATGGTTACCGACATTATTCCGGTTGGTCCAATGTTGAACAAAGAACGTGACGAACACGAAGCGATTTAGCAATGCAATTGTTCATCCAGTCCTGTTATTCCTCACTTAACCCTGCTTCAATACAAATTGAATTGGCTAGAAAACCGAATTGGTAGAGCTGTTTTTATTGATATTGAACTCGCTTGTCCATGATTTATTTTTTGCTGTATTGATTTAAGTTTAATGCGCCGGATATCCTTCATTTACCAAAGAGATGGATGTGCTAAAAGTTGGGTATGTATCTCTCAAAGCATACTACTAACTTGAACTAAAGTGTCCTGGCTGTAGCTGTTCCCCTTCTGTTTTGTATGTCTAATCGTTTGTTGCAGTTTCAAGCTGACGATGCAGTCAGCTTAGCTATATCAAAACTGTCGGAAATTCGGTTTTGTTAACTGGTTCATTTTGCTTCGAGTTCGTTCATTTTGAGCTCACCTGGTGCTCCCTTGTCAAAGACTTCCTTTGCCACACTTGAACACAACGAAGTTGTTAGTAAGTGTTACTCTTGTTCCAACGAGGGATTAACATTTTTAAATTTATGTATATCTTACTGATATTAAACTTCGAAGAAAAACAGTCCTTACCTTTTGCCCTTATTGTTGCAGTCATTCCATCAGAGAGAATTTGTGCAATTAACTGTCTTTTTTCCTCCTCCCTGCTGTATCCGCTTTTCCCCAATCTTTTCTCGAATTTGTTTCCCATTTGCCTTCGTTACATAGGCCGATTCAGTTCATACACAGAAACGGCCATGAAAATGTGTTCACATGTAATGGAAGAATTTTGTCACAAAGAGTTAAAGCTGATGCGTTTAGAATCGCTTGTTAATCCGTTGCTTGATGAAGATGACTTGGTCGGATTGAGTTTTTTGTTACAACAAGCAATCGAAGCAATGCGTTCCGTGGAACACAGTCGTCCTTTTCACACTCCAGTAGACAAACGCCGCTACCCGGTAAGCTCTTGTTTTCAGCTGGTTCGTCTTGTACTTACTCGCTTTATCACCTCTGATACTATTATTGCTTTTGGAAAGATAGAACTAGGTTTGGCTCGTTAGTTTCAGTCTCCGGACCACTGGAATTGTTTATGTATACATTGTAGTAACTAGATTTTTGGTTGATAAGGAATTGTATAGAAATCTAATCCACTCAAAATCACTTTCCTCTCTTTACGATTGATTTTGTGAAATTCCTAGAGACCATAAAACTGCCATATCCTATGTTTCGAGTTAAATTGTCTCTTCACTCCAGTGGGTATTCTACCATTGCGCTTATTGACCGTGTATTTCTTTGTCTTGTTTTAAACTTTGGTTCGTGAACCTTTTTGTTCGAATAGATCTCTGCCGCGTTCGTTATAACTCTAGTGTTTTTTGTCTGTTCTTATTCGTGTCTGCTGTTTGCCTAGTCAGCCTCTATCTGTGTGAGCCAAAATGGTTCTTGATCTTTCCGATTTGAGTCCTCTATTTCGCTGTTTATGCATGTTCTATTTTGGTGAGCCATTACGTTCTAATCCTGATCGTCGACAACTTTGCAGGTTTAATTCAAGCATCTTTTTGTTCCTACACGATTGTCTTTATTTTGTCCGTTGTCAACTGGAGGCTCTGTTGTTTGTTTGATCAAAGATATTGAGGAATATCAAAACCTTGAGGTTCCGAGTTAGCCGATTCTTTCTGTTTTCGGTCTGGTTCTGTCTATATGTAGTTGAAGGCGCTCGCCTTACAACTGTTATCCTCAAGGATATGCACACAACCAAAGGATACTGGGATACTGTTGTCCTGCAACTATCCCTAATTGAGTGTTCGTTTTTTACAAGTCACATTTGTTTACTTTGCTTATCAAATCTCTTAGGTTAAAATTAAACCTACCAATTGTTTACAAATTACTCTCACCGGTTGTTTTTCTGTATCCCAACCATTTCCCTTCTGATCTAAAACATGAGCTGTACGTCTGCAGAATTCACTCCGCCACGGGTACATAGTTCATGTATTTCGTCTTCTAGGAAACTAATTCTTTCAGTTGTGCCCCCATTGTTGTTATCATTGCGTCACCGACATTTTTGCTTTCAGAATTATTACAAAACCATTTCTAATCCCATGGACTTGTCAACGTTGGAGAAAATGGTCAAAGAAAACCGATTTCATTCGCGTACTGAATTCCTCGACCAAGTGGAACTCATTTGTAGTAATTGTGTCACTTTCAATGGTCCAGAAAGTCCTTTGTCTGAAATCGCGCATAAAATGCTTGCTGCCGGTCGCTCCCGCTTAGAACAAGATGCAGAAACGTTGGACACGATCGAGTTCAATATCCGTCGGTAAGCCAAAACTGCTTATTACTCTAACGTTTGCATACAGTGTGATACATCGTACTAATGCAAACGAGGGGATCAATTGGTGTACTTAGGTTATCATAAAGCCCTTGGTATTTTACTAATGGGTAACGGTTTAGAATGATATTACTTGGGAGTTTCCAACAGTTCCTTGCTTTCACAACTGCGTTTTAGATTGAATTTTAGAAGTGATCACTGTTGGCTGGGGGTAATCAAAGCGGTAAACTAATTAACCACGTCAAGTAAGGCAGAAATTCATCTCCTAACATCACCACATGTTCAGTATCAATAAAAACTACAAATATAGGTTACAACTGTTGTAATGAAAAGGTGGAACCGCAAGATTTTAAATTTAACTGTGCACAAATAAATTGATAGAAAGATTCACGATGTTATGCACTCAGTCTCTCAGTGAGGGAAACAGGTTCATGTTAGTTAATATTTTGACTGGTTAGATCACTGAAGAGGTGTACGGTTGGATGCAAGGTTACAAGAACCTATGGGTTTATCTTGTCATAGGATTGGAAGACAATTACAACAAGTCTAAGGATTGAGAGTGACCGTTACTCCAAAGCTTATTGTACGGGAACTTCTGTGATTCATTCAAATGGGATTCGGAGACAGCATTGATCAAATATGTGCGAACTCTTAAAATCTTCATTATTTCAATATACCAACATGTAGTTATCCCCCCCTTATATCATAATGATTTCACTAGCCTTGACGGGTGTCTTTTACTCGTAACTCCTGCAGATAATGGTTTGGAACATTTTGTCGTTCGGCATATTGTTTATTTTTTATCTAATCAACTCATCTGTTGAACTTACCATCCCTATGCGTTAACTCTACAAGGCACGCCACTTTCTCTTTCCTCCTTTTTTATGCGCTTAACTTCCCAACCCCCCCCCCCCCCCCCCGATTACGCACATATTATCATGTATGGCTTACTGTGCACCAGCTTTGTTCCCTCTTACGTTTCCCGTATTCAATCTAGCCTTGAAACAATAAGACCAAGAGGTGTGTGAATGGAGGCCTTTATGGTTTGGCTGGTCACAGTGTTGGTTAGTCAGATGATAGGTTACTATGAAAATGAATCCCTCATATCTCAGAAAGATTTTAAAAAAATGGATAGACTTCAATAGTATGATCTAGGCTGGGAAGAAAAGTATTAAAAATACAAGGCATTCTACATTGCGACAGCGCCTCTTCAGTTTTGTTAAATACCTTCATAGAATCGACTGGCTAATCTGCTTCTCACTCTTTTCTCAAATATTTGGCTTAGAAAGGTGTATGTTTTCTGGTATGTCAACTAGTTAGTATCCTTGTTTAAATTCCTATTACCACGTTTGTCGCTTTGAACTGAGCAGAAACTGGAGTCTTATTGATCCATAACAAGTTTTGTACATTTGACGTTATTTTACTTGGTTTTATTTGTATTGTATTGCATTGGAACATGAACTGAAAGTTGTCATTACGGTTGCATCTGAACTGTACCTAGCACACTTCGTTGTTCAGATTCTCTCTTACTGCACATGTTATGGTTTTTCAGTGATCGGCAACATCTGACTTCGGATTAGTCTATCGCAATAATCGAAGCCAAATGTCGCTTACACATGTATATGTCGTATGCTGTTTGCTTTGCATCAGTTGTGGTTTCACTCACACACCATTCGTCCAGTGTAAACTCGAAAGAATAAGTACAAAAGACATACTACTGATGCTTTTTGTGGTTCTGCCGTCTACAGATAGTTGACCGGATGGTGAGTTAAAACCAGAATGAAGTCCTCAGATCTGGGAAACTGGAAAATGAGTGGCACTGTCACAGTATGGTCTAAGCCAACAGAACGAACAAACATTAAGGATATAAAGCAAACTTAGACAGAAGGCATGAGTAGATGTTAGTGCATTTTATATGGCATTTAAGAAAATTGACATAACTGCGGACTATGAACCAAGCCAAAGCGCACGTATTATACTCGTTTTCGCTCTCCTTTGAACTGATTGGAAAATGAGATGGCCAAGATGCTTCGAACTGGCAATATTTGTAACTTTAACCAAACCTTCTTCAGAGTTTATCATCTTTTCTTTGTGACGTGCTTGTAGTGAAGTAGTGAAAGTCATTGTTTCCTTCAACAAACGAAATGTACTCAAACCATTTCACTTACAATGTGTATGTATAGCTGTTCGAAGTAAATGCATACGGGACTGTTAGAAATCAAAACAAATCGTTTCTGTTTGTTTAGACAGTGTCTATTTTTTTTATCATATAGCGATATATGTATAAAAATTTCCGTATATATCCTCCTGGTTAATTAACTGACCATTATATGAGTTCGTTATCGACGAATTCAAGCGGGTGGTGTTGGTTATCAGCTGTATTTGTTTGACGTAAAGAATATCACTCATACGTTACTGGGCAAACGTTTACTGTCTGTATCCAGCTCATAGGACACATCGCAGTGCGTTTTTATAATTTGGTTGGCTCAAAAAATCACCAATTTAGCGAGTCACGGTACGAAAAATTAGTGATCAAATGCATTACGATCACACCTTTTAGGTTGTTTGTTTCCACTGCGCGAAACAGTGTTCAGAATGAGACATCAATGTCTTATTCACTGCGCCTTCGGGCTAGGCAAGCCTCTCACTGTTAAGTGAGTCAGACTATTGAGTCATTGGTTCGGGGTGGGGTCCCCCAAGAAAACCCCATATCCTGTTGACTCGCAGGTCAGACTTTTGAACCAGAGACCAGGGATGGGGTCCCTCAAGTCAACCCCCTTCCGCGGCATAAACGACCGGGAAATGTCGGAAGTTATCGCTCTCTTGACAATGAA
>LUCH01000892.1:59670-109280 GCA_013368495.1 Paragonimus heterotremus | reverse complement strand
ACAGCTGCAGCTGTCTTTCGCCACTGTCAGTGCGTTGTGTCCGGACACCAAACATACCTCCTAGCCGCTTCTCATTCGAATAGAGACGACCAAACTGAGCATTCAAATCACCCACTACTATGATGATGCCTGTGTGTTTAGTCTGCCTCAACGAGGACGTCCTAGAACACATCTTTGGCAGCATCCGAACGGCTTTCCGTTGGAGCATATGCCAATATAATGAAAATACAACGCTTTTCTGATTTACGTCGACGGACTCTAACCGATATATTGAGTCCGACAGTGCACAAGCGACTGTTCACAGGGATTCAGTCGAGCAAACATTGCTCTGCTCTGGAACTCAGTGCGATTCCCACTCCAGCTTGACCGCGATATTCAGCTTCGGCATCACCAGAAACCCAGAGAGAGAAGCGCTCGGATCGACAGTTATCTATAGGTGAGCTCAAATGCATAACCGTGCTAGAATCGTAGACTCGCGTCTCCGACACACACCACACATCAAGCTCCAGGCTTGAGAGAGTGCTTGCCAGAGCAGCTTGTTGACCGACTTGTCGAAGAATGCGGACATTGAATGGGCCAATGTTTACCAGTTGTCTTGGCCTCAGAAAACAATTATCGCCCGACAGCACATGGAGGGCAAAATATAAGGAGAAAGTCGTGATAAGTGAATAGTGTCACTGTTGTGAGAATGATAAAATCTTTTACTTCCCGGTTGTTTATGCCGCGTTAGGAGGTTGACTTGAGGGACCCCATCCCTGGTCTCTGGTTCAAAAGTCTGACCTGCGAGTCAACAGGATATGGGGTTTTCTTTGGGGACTCTATCCGGGGCCAATGACTCAAGAGTCAGACTCACTTGACAGTGAGAGGCTTGCCTAGCCCGAAGGCGCAGTGAATAAGACATTGATGTCTCATTCTGAGTACTGCTGCGTGCAGTGGATGTACTCGAAGCTACATCAGGCTTTTGAGAGATACTAGATGTTTTTCGACCGTATTGGATGATACCCCGGCGGTCACGGTCAGCCGTTGGGCGATCGGAGTGTTCTTTGTTTGAGGGTACTTTTTCTAGCCCCCTTCTTCCTGATACGGAAGACAGCAGTGCCGCAACTATAAAATGGTTCTGCTGTTGCTGTGATTAGCTATATCTGTTGTGGGACCTGCAGGGTAGTCACTAGGATTGGGAGTCGAGAGGGGCTTGAAAACTGCATTTGGTAGGACAGTGGAAGTGTGGTCAGCAGTAGTATGTTTTCGCCTATCCTCCTCGTTGTGTGCATCAGATGAGGCGACCCGGTTTGTACTGCGAGACAGCCGATACTGTATGGAATTATCGGTGTTGTGAGTATTCGTGTTTGTGCGTGGCCTGAGATACTGCTGTGACGCCCAGAACTAGACAAGAGGACGATTAGGATTCTCAAACAGAGCTTTTGGTTCAAACGACTGTACCACAAGGCAGCAGATGGTTGACAGTTTACCGGAACTGGTGCTTTTCCGGAAAAATGATGCCAACCTTTTTTCAGCCCCTAACCTGGAGTACCAGGAGACTGTGGCTTGTCATACCTCTACTTATTGGCCTACTTGGCATGAGTGACTCTGTCGGTGTGGTGGCCACACCTTCCAGTTTAACCCAATAAGTCATGGAGATGCGCAAACGGTCACACCGCGTCAAGGTCCAGTCTCGTTGTGACAGGTACTTTTATGTGCTTCACTGATTAACATTACTGGTGGTGCTTACATTTTTCTTTTCATCAGAGTCAAATGTGATTGCTCAGCCGTTGCATTGCATAACTCTAGTCGAAATGCCACCTCCACTAGGTTACATATGAGGGCTGAGTGGTACCGTCGGATTGTTTACACCTAGACATCAGATGCCTTCGTGGCTACCGAAATCCGAATCTACAAGTGTTCGCTCAGTAGTTAGCATCGCGATTAGATATTTCTGAATGTACTCCCTCAACTAGTCTATAGTATTTGTTTTCTGTGACCCATAACAATGATACTTCTTTTCATTGCCGTCCCCTCTCCTCCGATTTTATCATGCAATTACGATCAACCCAATGTTTTCTTTCACTGGCCTCCATCCCGATTTTGATGCTTTTTCTGATCCGTTCTATGTAAATATGACAGGAAGCCCTCGTGATCGTGATTTGGATTCCAGCACTCAAGACAGTTCGTTAGATGCTGTCGACAAATTCCGATCGGAGGAACATCATCCCCATGATTTTTCTTCCGCTGATGATGACGAAGACCACGGCGAAGTACATCGTCAGCTTCAGTCCACACAATTATCTGTTGACCCTGATGATGATGCCCATATGGCTGCTCCCGATGCCCGTGGTACGGAAGATTCATTCTCAGAAGAAAGCGTGGATTTGCACGATTGGAACCATCACACAGAAACAGAACCAGGAGATGAATATTCTGGTGATGGTGTACCCATCTCTTACCTTGATGAAGATACACGGGTAGGCGTTTTCGCTTTGCACGTTATGAAAATTGTGGTCTTTTATTTCTTTTTCGACTATTGCTAATCTTCGTTACCGCGTTCTCATTAGTGTCGTAAGTATATGTCCTATAAACGTCTCAACCGTTGTTACTGTAACAGTGTTGTTGCATTATAGGGTCCCATTCGATTAAAATATTGTGTATCGAACTCTCCTATTTTACATGCTCTTCTCTCTTTTTTACTTCCTCCCTTCCCTTTTTTCTATAATTCATTGTCTGGATGAGTAAAACAAGTACTTGACTTGACATATCGCACTAATTGCATTCAAGAAACTCAAAGTGGATTATGGTTGACAGAACTGTGCGATTTTTTTTCAACCAGTCGTTACTGCAAACCTTCAAACTCATTCTCTGCGAATAAGCCATATGTCATACATATACTCAATCAAATATTAAACTCCTATAGTGTGATTTCTATTGTTTGAATGTACCCTCTACGGTCTGGTATGTGCGCAAACGCCCGCCTTGTTTCTTCTTGTCATAAGTTTGTAGGACGTGTTTGTCAACAATGGCAATTCATTCTTCATATGCTAACGTCCTTTTTCTCTTGTTCCGTTAGCCTGCAACTAATTGTAACCGAAGATTCGTTTCAACCACCAAGTTCAGATTTTGTTCTCCCCCACCTCCCATAAAACTATCTTATGGTAACCAGGGCCACGATTTTTGATCTCGCCATTAGCCTATAAGATCGTTTGATTGCCGCCAGAACCTGTTTTTTGATTCATCACTTCGAGACGTTTTTCTGCACCGATTTGGCCGTTCTTGAACTCTCTTGGGTTTTCGTGTATTGTTGCGCTTCTTACTTCCTACTACTAAACCCAATATAAGTAGCGTGATGCGTTTTGAACAACATAACATCATGCCGCTGTCAATGTCGTAATCCCATGTTACCTGACCTACATCCACGATAGTGGCCTTTCAAAATCAGGGTCATTGAGAGCAATGCTACAATGTAAAGCGGGTCGTCGAACGTTATTCGGAGGACACCCACTAGAGCACTGTACGAAAAAGAGACAGGGACATGGGGAGGACACAGTTCCCATTCGCAATTCGCCACACTTTCATATGTGCGTTAGTTGAATATTCACTCACTTTGAGTAACAAGGTAATTCGTTACTTCTGGTAAATAAAATAGTGGATATTACTTAAACATCTACGATTGGTTGCAGCTTTCGCATTCATGTAGACATTCTCTTTTAAACAGGAAACACGTAACGCAAGCTTTTTCACTCTTAAAGATTGTCAACACTCACTACGACCAAAATCCGAATTCCGGCCTCGTTCTCATGAGGTAACTGTGTTGACTACTGCGCCGTTGACTTCAGATTAGGCGCAGTCAAATTATCATGCAAGCGCTCAGCCACATTCGTCCGCAAGTGATGCTCAGGTTGTCCGATTGTCTCGAGAGGATTTACAATAGTTGTCCTGTTGAGTGCAGTCGATAACTTCACGATTTGGAGTTCTCATCGGCAAACATTTTTAATGTCATTTTGATCATTGGTAAATAGGGAAATCGGTCGATGTAAATTGCGCATCACTTGCAGTTTACCACAACGTTCGAATCTAAGGTCTGCTCACGGCTTCAGACAAGCGCAAAAATCAGGCCTAGTGTTTCTTTTCGAAAATGACTCATTGGTAAGTCTCTACGCACACAAAAGCCACGATCTAATTTGGGTGGTCTGCTATTTAAATCAGTTTGTTATTTTTGTCATTGCTTACCTGCCAGTGCCGACTGTTTAATACCGCACATTAAACCAGTCATCACTGCACTCGGTTGAATACCAGTCCATCAAGTTCAGTCCAGTGATCGTCAAAGATAAATATGTGACGATCGGTTGGTATATGTAAGGCAGAATGATGAACAGTTCGTGAAGTGTGAATGTTTCAGTGACTGTGAAAAGAAGAACTTTCTTATAGTGCAAGGTGATGGTAAATCGGTCCATGCCTTAGCTGTCATCCAGTCACTTGGAAAAAGTTGACTGTTCTTTTCGTATCACGTCGTCATTAATTTGATCCACAAGAACCTGCCTCAAAAATATCTACTATCGATTGTCTCTTCAGAATGACTGCACACTTCAAGGTGACAATATTCTGACGATTGGCAGGGCTCTGTACGGGGGTTCAAGCCATTTTTCGACGAAAACCATATTTTTCAGGGCTAATTTTCATTGAGTGAGTTGTTTCTTTCTTGTCCAACAACATACGGTATCCATGATGTGATGTCCGGTCAGGCAAAATAATGAGGAATGCAGTGGGTTCGTGTGAAAATCCATTACTCGACGAATGAATGGTATTCAACAAAAACCGTCTAGACGATCAATAGTGAGAAGCGATACTAACTGGCACTGAGGACTTATTTTATTCACGAGTGTGTGTGCATGTGGAGCCCGTGCGAACCAATTGTCGGACACATCGCCCTGTCCATTATTTTATCCAAACGTGTATTCAAATGTGCGTATTAAATCAGTAATAAGCGCGAAATGATGAAAAATCAGACATTCTGGATTGTTTGTCTATTAGGCTGACCACTCTATGACTAGTAGCGTTTGGAGAAATAATGGCTAACCATTTTCGATGGCCTAAATATTTCCATTGCTCGATTGAATTTCCTGTCGATTGTCCAGCTCAGATCGCCTTACATTTACTTGCAACTTTGTTGTTTGTTTTAAAAATTTGGTTCACCCTAATATCAGATGTTTGCTTTTCAACGCTTTTTCACTAGTTAGGCACCATTCCTTTGTTCTCATTTACTTCTAATTAAAGCTTGTTCTTCATCCTATGTTCGTATGGATGTTAAACTTCATTGTGAATCGCTGCTATCAATGATTCCGTCATTTGGTCGTTGATCCCAATCAGCTATGGACCGACCATTCACGTAGCTAATCTAATATTAACTATGAGAGATTTGGTGATCTACGTTAAACTGTGTTACAGGAGCATAAATGTAAATAAGATTTGCTAGTCTCTGACTTCATCCACACAACCTGGGTACAACCTTGCAACTAATGTGGCCGACGGTCTTATCATCAGATCTTCTGTTGCTGGATTATCTGTTGATCTCTTAATCATTCATTACAATTGTTAGCGATTATTCTACTGAGATAGTTAATCTATGCATGTTTGCACTGTTTGGCTGCATGACATTGGCCAACGTCTTTTCAGCTTTGTTCTAGGTTTGTGAGATTCATGTGATCATATCGCTCTGGTGAAGAATTATCTAAGGCAGCATTTCATCATTTTGTGACTTTTTGAGAAGTTTCAGTAGTTTTGGTTCACAACCTACTCCAAAATGTCCCTGGTACGTTACATCTTTTCTAACTAGATAAGCAACTGCTAACTCAGTTGTAAGGTTGGCTTATATGTTATCAGTAGTCTCAATCTATTTTCTCACCCTGTCGCTTTGCGTGCCTCTGGAAAGTTCGGTCTTCTTATCCATTGAGTGAAAAATCTCAAGTCTTGTTTTGAACATTCAGTCCATTAGTTTCCACACATATGACCAAGTAAGTATCGATCAGCGCCAATAGTAGCATCCGAATTGGACTTTCATAACTTGTTGTTTTGTAGTTCCGACTTGGTGAAAGCCAATCACGGATTTGTTGCCGTATTGGAAGCATCGGATACACTTTAAGCATCGGTTGCTCATTCTTTGACTTTTCCCATTCGAGTCTATTATTAAATATAACGTGATTTAAACCACCCGCAAACACTCGAACAATATAATTCCGTGGTGTAGTCCCAGTCCAGTGTTGTTAGGACATGAACCGTCTTCGGATATCTGACCGTCGAGCACTCTGGTGATGCCGCAGACGATTAACACTTAGATCGAGGAGGAAAGACGGTAGCTGGACGTCATCAGCAATTTACCCACTAATTCAACTTGGTCTGCTGGGCTGTAGTCCCCGTTTGTCATATAACCGACTGTTTTGGGTGTCTAAAAAATGGCGGGTGGTCAGATCCAGTGATAAGAATGTTGCCACTGTTTGGCTCACTTGCCTATGTACTGGATACAATCAATGAGGCGGGAGAATGAAAGCCACATAAGGAAGCTTTCTCACAGATACTGTCTTACTCTCAATCCTAACCCCATTGCTTGTTGGTATGGAATAGGCACTCTTCGATTGAATGTTCCGTTTTTTACGTAGGGTCTCCGTACGAAGTTTCTTTTCTTCCCGTTCCTTTATTCGTAGACTAAGGCATGTTCAATCTTGTTTTCTTGTGATTGTGTGAGGATTAAACATCAATGCCAACGGTTACTGTGATGTCGTCGCTGATGATGGCATCCATGCAAAGGTGCTTGGCGATGAGACCCTCGAATTTGGCACCACTAACCAACAAATAATCCTACCCTATGCTCTGACGTTGTGTCTTCAGTTCATCTCTACTAATGAGAGCCTATCTGTACCCCAAAATCGAGGGTGTTTGTTAAATCCAAATAGCACACCTTAACCTCGTAATCCTAATCTGTCCATCGTTTGTTGATTTTTATGTTTTCTATCAGATTTCTGCGCTCGCTGCTACTACTAGTACTTCTGTTTGTAGTATTCAAATTTCCGACCCAGAAGCGGTTGGATACTGTAGCGGTCATTGATCGTCTACGTTTATATCGTGCGATACAGCGTTCCCATTCAAACATTTCGTTGACTTTCCGAACACACCAAATCTATATGGACCTGAACTGGCTTGAGAAATTCACTCTGTTAAATTTGCTTACACTAGCTGACCTGGTTTATTTTTCCTCGTTTCAAATGCACTAACTGTTCATGTTGTGGCACATCCACTTCTAGTCCACGTTTTTGTTTACTTACGCCAAAGGGACACATTGCAGTCCAGGTTAGAAAAGGAACTTGTTCGGCTCATTTTATCCTTACCAGATTGGACTTCAAGGTCAGCAGACGATAAAAACAACAGCAACGACGATGACAGCAACAACAACAACGCCCAAATTCACAATAAACTATAGTGCACATGCGCTCCTTAGTCTGCTATGGTGATGGTGATGATAATAAGAGTAACAACAACGTTTAGCGGGTCAAGGTCACTCCCTCGTTTGTTCTCTGTGTGTTTGTTTTTGACGGATTCTGGCAGTTGTGACTAAATGAGAGAAATTACGTACTGATTTTCGTGCAGCCCTAGCGCGCAGTGCGACTGTGATTGATCCACAAGAACTGGTTTTCGCATTGGAATGAGCGACAAAGCCTTCTCCTATACATAGTCGGAAACCGTGGTCGCCGGTTCATGTGCGATTGCTTCTGGTTTGGCCGGAGCAAGTTCTTTTTGCACGACTTATACTGTATTCAGTATGCGATGTAAGCCTCTTTGTGTTGTCAAACTGAATTCTTCTCGTCTGTTACCGCACCCAAACATCGTATTTAGGTAGTTGTGATGATAGTCTAAGTGGCACTGTCGTCAGTGTGGTAGATAGCTTATCTGAGATCCGTCATGTTTCGGTCAAGTCATGAAAGTTTGTTTATCCAACCAATCAATCTGGTCTTTGGGTCCCAGTGATATTTTAATGTGCATGTTTGTTGGCTTGTTTATTCACACGATATATGAGTAAATCTTCTAAAGTGATTTATTGTGACACTTACGCTCAGAGTCAGATCAGGATGTTGTTTGATACAAAGTTGTCTACGAAGTTGGTAGTTGCAATGTCCTCTGACGTGATCCTAGAGACTGCGGTTACCTGGACAGACCGGACGTAAGGCCCACAGTACACTAAACCAAGTTGATGTACTGATGTGTGTGCTGTTTTTATTGTTTATCATCTAAGTTTGAATTCTTGCATATTTGTTATTGTTTCGTTTGAAACGTTAGATTGTTTGACAGACGGATAATTGGTGTGTTAGAATATTCACTTTCTCTCATTATTGAAACCGGATTCCTCAACTGTACATATCGTTGCTTATCGGTTGGTTTTTCCCCCTATACAGTTTTCTCTCGGTGATGCAGTTGTACGAGACACAGCCGAATTGGCTCAGGACCTACAGTTGACCGATTCCGACAATAGTAGTAGCCTTTCTGGTCAAGGTGGCGAGCTGTGTGCAGATGGAGATTTGGCTTTGTGGCCTTCGGTGAGCTTTCATATTAGTACTCTTCCATTGATCGTTCACACAACATGCCTTGGTTCTGTTTAAGCACTATTTAACAGAGACAGCTTTAGCACTT
Organism: Paragonimus heterotremus; assembly: GCA_013368495.1. Classification (NCBI taxonomy): domain Eukaryota; kingdom Metazoa; phylum Platyhelminthes; class Trematoda; order Plagiorchiida; family Troglotrematidae; genus Paragonimus; species Paragonimus heterotremus. The sequence continues at coordinate 100,616 of LUCH01000892.1, read as the reverse complement.
ATATCGTGTTTGCGTTTCTTGTTCCTTTTCAGCACATTAAAAAACCCTGCTAACTTCCATTTTTGCATAATCGTGAGCAAAGACTGGACCATTTTTTAGTTTTTAACCAATTGATAAAACAAATTTTATTTGTCCATTTCGTAGTCTCTTGAGAACAAATAGTGTTGGGCCCTGAACACAAGTCTGAATGTCTCAATTTGATTTTCGTTCATTTATTCTTAACGGCCGTGAACGTGACGCGGTGACACGGTAACTCGGGTCATGACTCACCTCAACAGTGATGTAGAATTACACAGAGGAACAAATTAGCACAGTAAGAATCAAACGAGGACAAGTCGAAGAACTGGAACTATTACGTTTGCGGGCATACCATTGGTTGTGGCACGTTACCAGCTCGGATAATGTTTCTGACCAACGATTTGAGCGATCACGGAGACCTGCAAGAGGACAGCCGGCAACTACCAACGTTATTCGAAAAAACAGTTAGGGCCTTTGTATCTCGTGATCACGTGGTTGATTGATCACCACACGGATTTACACAACGGTTGCTGTTGTCGGTAAACAATTTCCGGTGTGGTAAATGCCCAGCTAACCTGCGGACTACGCGATGCAACAGTCTCAGACTGTGTAACCTGATTAGCTGACCAATAGATCGTGCATCCCGCGCGTTCCGAAATACACGCTGGCAAACGGCCACGTTGTGGTCGCGACCATCCCATATGAGGTGATTGGATTGGGGTCAGGTGGTGACAACACAAAAAGTCTGTTAATATCTTCATCATAAATGGGCCGTGCTTCCGGGCCATAGATTGAAATAGAACGCGCAAGCTTTATATACTCCATCCCCTCAGAAGCAACCCGACGACCTTGCGATACCACAGATGACGTAGTTGGCAAAGGTCGCACTTGTGTTCGCCATCCTCGTCTATATACCATGAGCAATATTACAAGTTGACGAGACAGTGCTAGCCGACTAAATGAAACGGCCTCATTCGGACTACCTGTAATAATGGGCATGGGAATGTGAATGCCCTATTCCTCAAGCAGCACTTTACACTTTTGGGATACATTTCACATACCATGTACATCAACCTGTTCATCTACCTTACTCAACATAATCTACATGCTCCGAGAATAGGAGCTGAATAAATCAATGTCATCCGCATACTCGATGTCGATCAACTGGATCTGGGGGCGGAAACTGAGCATCCAGCTGACTGGACTTCTCAAGTGAACCTTCCGAAATATCGTCCATGGCAATTTGGATGGGAACTGGAAAGCTCGGACCCCGTTGGCAACAATCACTAGAGGTGGTGACCGACCATCCGAGACAAATGTTCATAACCTCACCTCCTACTTGTTGGGTAAGCATACCATGATCCTAGTAGATTCGTACATCTCCCTGGAACTCCACTGCAAGGTGGACTGTTGCAGAAAACCTTACGAGCGACCGAGTGGAGGGCAGCCTTTAGGTGTAACCGGCCAACGGACGACCGTTGTGTGCTTGAATTAGTACTGATGCTCTACGAGTCGTCTCATGGTGAGAGTGTTGTCTTGGTATGTTCAACCGGATGAGAATTCCACCTGTTGTTCATGTATTTGATCATTGCTGGGATAAGTGAGCCAAGGTAGAATACTATGAGTGAATAGTTTGGACGTAGTTGATATTGGAATGATGCTTCTGTGATTGTCACATAGACTTCGGGCTCCTGTTTTGAAGATGTGAATAGGTTTCGATGAATACCAATGGCTAGGTAACTTCATTTTCCCAGCCCTTCTGGAGTAGTTTTGTCATTTCTAATATCGACTCCTTTCGTTCGAATGTTAGTAAATTATCCTTTGTTTTTGAATGTATGCCCTTTGTGAAAAGGACAACACTAAATGAGCAGTACCACGAAATAATCCAGGCAGCTATTTATTCTTTCCAATGTTCTTGTCATCAAGAATCATCAATCTGCAAACTCTCGCCTCCGTTCTGTTTTATGCTGGTCAGCCCCTCATTGTGCAAGAAACCTACGTAGGCATTATTTTGATTTCATATTCCCCTGTTATTTCTACTACGACCAAATCGAAATAGTGGATGGTCAGATGCTTATGGGACTACTAGAATGATATTCCCACCACGGCTTATCTCTGTTTTTTTAGTCTTATTGTTACACTAAAAGAATGTCCGCCTTCTAGGGATCTTCGTGTTATCAGAAAGCCGCTGGGATTCGAGCCTCAGATATTAGTGTCGTAGCTCGTTGAATTATTACTGATGATTATTACGGGACTTTGAGTTTTGTACGAATTAATCATCACTCACAGTTGGTTGCAGCTGTTGCATTCCCACAAACTCTCCAGTCGGTTCCTTTCGAAAAGAAGCGCCAGATTGGAATTTCGCTCTTGTTAGAGGTTATCAGTAACGCATACTCTTGTCATGGTAGGCGCTAGAACTCCGGCCACGTTTTTATGAGGCAACCGTGTTGTCCACTGCGCCAGTGACCTCAAATTAGGCACGACTGAGTGGCCATATATGAACGTTCAACCTTATTCGTTCGTGAATTATTTCGAGCTTTCACAACTTGTTCTTCATTACTTCGAACTTCTTCGCTTCGCTATCAGTTTGCTTTGCGCATCCTCTCGAACTGGTGCATCTTTGTACAATATCGCTCTTCTCACCTAATCTTTTGCAAGTGGTATTAATTTACAACCATGTGAACTAGAGCCCGGGTGACTCAGCAGTCCTGTTCGCCGTAGCCACCATCCTCTTCTGCTATGCTAACTTTCAGGTGTGGGAGTCTTCACTGTAAACGTGTTGTCTCGTTTCGTTTCCAGCGAAAAGCCAACCGCATCAACACCCACTTCAAGAGGTCGATAGACCCGAATTTCCAAGCTCCCTAACCCCGGACTGTTTGCTTTGTTCGGAGCACGATACATGCTTCTTTGTTCGTCATGTGGACACATTGGCTGGCACCCGACGCGCCCCAACTATCCGCACAGGACGGCAAAGATTGGGCTTAGCCACTACGGTGCCTGTCTCACAGGTCAACCTTTAGCACGCTCCAGTTGCGTTGACGGTTGTTACACCTGTATGTGTATGTGTACGTATGATTGTGCGCCATGTCTACACCCCCCGTCAACCCGTCCACCGCACGTTGTACATATGGGCGGTCGTACGCCCCAGTGGTTACTCTTACTCTCGCTTTGGGACAACTGTGTGGGGGTGGGCTTTGTGGCGCGCGTGTCCGGTCTCTCTCTGACTCAGCACGCTGACTCAGTTTCAGTCGTTGGCCCTCTTGGTCACAGCGCCCTGAACAACGACGACTGTGAGATAGGATGACCTCAATAGTCCTACGCTATCGTGCCTGTCTGGGCACACTGATGACCTAAACAGCTTGTGTACCCGGGGCTAACTTGTTAACCAATTTATGTCTGTCGGATGGAAATCCCAAGCTGTTCAATCTAAAGACAACAAGATTCCCGGTAGATAAAACTTAAGTGCATTGTCTACCGATATTCATTTGCCAACTCATATCACCGTTTGGTCTTGTTAAGTTACGTACCTCTCAAACAGAAGAGAAACTTCGTTCGTAGGTTAACATACAGAGCTGTGAGGATATGCACTGATGACATGATTGAAGCAGAAACGCTGTTTTTACGGCGGATATTCACAGAGAACGCCCATCCTGTAACCTTCGTGGATAGACATATAGAACCGACGGAAATGAAAGCTAAACTCTCATCTGCGGAGAAGAACATGATGCTGGACTCCAAAGGCGAGGCGTTGGTTGAACTGGTGACTCGTAGAATAAGTAACACGATTGAAAAGACCTACAGTGGGAAACAACAACGAATCCCGTTCAGTTCCAACCCAATAGTTTACGTATAACTCAAGGATACGTTGCCTAAATGTGTAACCTCATTTTGGGTTTACTCTTTCATATGCTCCTTTGGAGCAGGTTACGTTGGTTGCACAACCAGGCGCCTTTCTGAGAAGATAGATGGTTGACTAAGGTCGAGGTGAAGTCCATTTCGAGTGCAATTCTGGCTCACCTCATTGACTCAGGGCACCAAGTCTCACCGGAAGTAGCTTTCCAGTCCATTTACCGCTTGCTCAGCCGTCAATCCAAATGAGTCGAATTTCGTATTCTGACCACTGCGGAAACGATCACAATCCGGTTACGCAATCCACAGTTATGCTGTCATAAGAAAGTTGTACGGACCGTACGATTACCGTGACCCCCCGTTACCGACTTGACATCTCCGGAGGTTAATTTTGTTACCTTACTGTTCCCCACTTCGCAACCGCGTGGCGTAATTATGTGACTAATTGTCCTTGATTTCCCCCGCTTCAAAACCTTGACGATATAAAATGTTATGTAATTTGCCAGATGATGGTTAGCTGAAAACAGACTGTTCACCAAAGCACCTTTTACTTCTAATGAATTCATGGGGCTATTCAAATCGTCCATTAAGCCCTATCATCACCGCTTTATCAGTGGTGCTAATTAATTCCAAGTGTTTACGAGTTGAGTTTTAATGTACTTTGTCGCACTGAATCATCAAACAGCAATACATTAGTAGTTCTCACTGTTACTTAACTGCCACACAGCCATAAAAATAAAGGCAAGCTTTGACTAGGAAGAAATAACCGAAAGGGAAAAGAGGGGACCTAACTACGAAAAATAACCACGTTTACATTTCAAGCATTCGACACCAAGATGTCTACACCTTGTAAACAAACAACCGAGTCATAAGTAAAAGCCAGGCGTCATCTGCAAGGCAGCTTCTTTAAGGTTCTTACTGTCCTGTGTCATTAAATGCACTTACTTCACAGACAAATCTGCCAAACAGCGACCACATTCACGCCACTGAGCCCGATTAACCGCCATCCTACTCAAAATCTCCAGCCACCGGTCCTGTGAATCGTTAAGTCCTCAACCCGGGAGAAAAATCCGACCTGCAGTGACTAGCCTCTTGCTGAACGACTTCATTTCTCTACGTGAAATCATCATCTGTCCACCTCGCCCCTTATGCCAGTTGGCCAGAGCATCGACAAAGAGTATTCAGTGTGGCAGATGATTGACTAGAATCGTTAGTACCTAGCCTAACCATCTAAGTCTGTGTAAATGTGAGGATTGGACAGAAGAATTCGCTTGGTAGTCACTACCAAACACCCGTTTCCTAAACTCTTCGTCATTTACTCGTTGATGCCACCCGATGCGAGCGATCGGACACAGACACCTGAAAACGGTTCATGTCTTCTACCCTGAACGGTCAAGTCTCGCTGCCGTAACACAGCCTTCACACCGCCTTACATATGTGACCTCCAAGCCTCAGAGAAATGCTTCTCTGTCACCAGAGGTGTTCTAAAGATATAGATGTTCAAGTAGGCTCTGAACGTTCGCCGCTGACCTTAGTTCGTTCGCTCACTCGCCTTCACCCCCGCTGAACATTTTGGGTTCGTCTCAACGGTATACTTTTCAGGACAACGGAACTTTACACTCTTCCATATCCGATACTACCACTTTCGCAAGCACAGTGATAGATAAAACAACAACGCCTCACACAGCCTATCAACGGCATGCAACTAGGGGTCGGTACAGTTGTCTCACCAAAGTTGAACCATCTTTTGTCTTACACGAACGAAAGGTTGACCCTTTTAACACAAAATCATACTGGTTGCTTTTGTTCGATCGTGTACGGTGTTCGGCATATGATGCCCAATGATGCGAACTCGTGAATGATGACCAAGCTGGTCTGAAAATCGGTGACTTGAATATTCGCTTGTATTCAATAAGAGTCATCTGAGTAATCCATACCGATACATGCGTGAAAGTGCGTCAGACCGGAAGCAGTGATCGTGCACTTTCCGAACCGGCTGCTTGTTACCAATTGCCCCTGTGAATTTCTTGTCCACCGGCGTATAATACAATAAGCAAGATTAATCCAAGTGGGAACACGTAGTTCACGCACGTACGGCCACATGGTACCATACGTTAATATGAGTCACAAACGCAAAACCTTTTCTTGTTGGCGAAAGAGATGACTTCATCAGCAAGTCAAAACTTTTTGAGAAAAATCAAATAGGGGTCGGTTTCTCTACGAGTAGATTTGAACTTTTCAACTCTTTTGATCTGGTTTCAGAAGATCAATGGGGATGCACAGTCAGTGACACTGGTTGTTTTTGCTGAGACGATTGCACAGTATCAGCCGTAGGAGTCCGACCGATTAAAAGAACAGAGTCGGCTAGTTGTCTTTTCGTTTTATCCTCGTAGTTGACCTAGTGCCGGCACTCAGTTTGATTCACCTTACAAAAGTAGTGGTTCCCTCACTGTTAACTTGTTAGCTGAGTTGTTTTGTTCAGATTGATCGTAGTGGCTGCGTAGAACGTGCGACTGACGGCCGGCTTCTATCTCTGACTGACCGATTCCATGCGGTCATCGTTCAGTCCACGTGTCGTTTCCATTACCTAATCTTTCAATTGATACAGCTTGTTGATTTTACTTTCCTAGTGTCCTCACAGGATCTTTTCATTGGATAGCTCTGATGGCTGAACGCATTTACCATCCCCATTGTTTGTCAGCAGTAACTGTCGAACAATCACCTGGTTTTGACTGTCAGCTGTCCACATTACTTAACTTTGTTGACGGCATCTATACTTATCCTAAAAGAAATTTGAATAGTTTGCTGTTCATACTGAGCGATGTTTAAACCGCAAGGTTATCCAACACAAGAAAAAATGGAGTTTTTAAACGATTGTACCATTCATCCGCTTCAACTATTCACTGGTACGCTATAAATCACTGAGGAACAGCACTAGTATATTCGTGAAGGCCACCACTGTGAAACCGTGTTCACTTGATGTACAGTGACGACTGAAAACTCTCAGGTGACTCTTGCTCGGGTAGCTTGCATTATCCCACAGTTCAGGTTTATGATCAGCACTTTCACACTGTATGGGTTCTTCATTACCTCTTTTGATTCTATCAAATAGTGTGAACCATCACAATAGATCAAGCTTGGATTTATGTGTTCCTCAACTGCCCCACGTCATACTCTGTCGTCATGTTCATCTCTCATGTCCACTATGGCGCTGATGTCTGGATACTTGTAATCGTCTCACTTTTCCTACGCACAAAAGCTAAGTTTCCATTGACTACAATTGTAAGTTTGTCAGTGATGTGATCCGGTTGGAGTTTTCTAATTGTTCGCTGTAAACAGACGTCTGGCATTTTCCCTGAAGAGTTCCATTTTTAGTATGCCGATATACTCGCGTGAACTGTAGAATTTCTTCTATGACTGAATTGGTCGATCTAGAGCAGTTTTTGTTTGACAGACAAATTGTTCATTTTTCTGTTTCGTCTTCATTTTACCGTCACTCCGTCTTCCGAAAACAGCAGGCCGAAATGAATGATGATCACGAGCAAAATGAAAACCAGACTGCTGATCCAACAAACTATCCAGGTCGTGATCACACGTCTACTGGACATCATCAGTTGGATGAACCCGACGAAGGAGTCTCGAGACACGTTACTTTCTTCATCGGTGAACCAGACAAAGGACAGTGATCCAGAACAGCCCGTTCAGCTGGCTTTTTTGTACACTTGTACATTTCACACCCACACCCGTTGTACAGCTCCAAAACCTTCTGTTCTTGTTCGCGTTGTGATCTCTGTACAGTTTGTTTAACTTTGTATTTCCGCGTTGCATATGATTATATAAACGTTTCGTTTTTTGTTGGCGAGTTGATTGCTGCGTTGCCGGTATTTTCCGTTTCTTCTTATACGAATACACTAGCGTGATGTTCGGCCGCCAGTTTGATTATATCGAGACTTGGTTTGCCTCTGGATGCACTGGTTGATCAGCCAACTTTAAGCTCATCTTGTTGTTGTCGTTGCACTAAGTGTGACTTTTCGTGTTCAGGCGTCCGCTTTGAGGAACAAAAGCCATTGTTTGCTGACACTTATATTGTGACCAACCACCAGCTGATTAACGTTCGCTCCTATGCGTTTCGTTGAGCCGTAACAGATTATTCTCAATTAGGCTCAGAAATCTCGTATCAATACATTCGTGGTATCCGGACGACACATACACACCACATTGGTGGCCGAGTTTTCCGTTTGTGCGCATATGTGCACGAATTATCCAGCAGTCCTCTCACAATCAGCTCAGGTCATTCCCTCTTACGTCCTCGCAAGTTTTCTCGTCATGATCCGGCATGTCTTTGTTGGAACTCACCTGTTGCCCTTTGCAGATAATAGATTTCTTTTCACCTATCCGCGCGGAGGTTTTTCACGGAATGTCTGTTTTCGATAACCGATGTCTCAAGTATTAGCAATGTGTAGCGGGTTCATTGTGTTGATGAAGCTCGCTGGGCAGGCTCTGCCTTTCACTTCGCTTGGTGGTCTGTTTAACAAACCTCAATGGCTCAGACGGATGCTCTGTTCATATGTACTAGGCTGAGCCGAAAACGACGATCTGGTGATCATCGTGTGATGGTTTTCGATATGGAAGCCTTTATTTCGTAGCCTACTTTAATATGGCATTTCTAACCGGGATCCGAAGGACAGCAGACGATGCTGATGGATGTGACTAAAAGTTCGGACTCAGTGACACTCACGTTATCCATCTCCGTGTTCCTCATACTGATTTTATCCTCATTCTTCATTCGTTACATTTTCTGTAACATTTTACTGTCCACGACCACTTCTCCCCTGTATTTTTTGTAGTGTTCATTATGGTTAAAGTGTTGTATGTATACAGTCACCAGGCTGCAAAGTCAAGAACCACGATCCTATTATTGCATGTGTTCATTCAACTAGTATGTGTTTCTCTAACCGGAACTGCTCTAACCGACCATTCGACTTAGCGACAGTCACATCTGCCGTCGGTAGTTGTATATGGTACGTCGTAGATTTGCTAGCCGTGAATACTTCACGGATTGTTAACTCTGATCAGTTGTCTGCGCCTGTTTATTTCTCAAGCAGTCTCACTTACCTCATGTTTGACATCCATAAAAGTTTATAGGAATGCAACAGCTGCAATCAGTTGTGTGTGATGTTCAATCTATACCCATAAAAATGTTTCCTGGTTGGGAGATTCATTCGGTAAACTTGTTTTGGTCTTCTTAGTTTTCCGGGGACTTGGCGTTTTGTTTCGGCATTGCCAGTGGGTTTGAGAACAATGTGTAACTCGCACATATCATCATCAGTCCGTAGCGTCCTACGTTCGAGCAATGTGACGATGCGTTACGCCTGCTATTGCGACTGTTTGCTTGTTGTTTTGTTAATGGATCATATGGTTATTTGGCCTATCCCTGCGGTTAACCGAGGTGACAAATCTGAGCTTTATCTGATCGTATTTAACTGGATTTTTGTGGCTCCCTAATCTTTTGGGCTCAATTTAATCGAAGCTAACCAGCAACTTACGAGTTGATCTGTGAGTTACTACAAATGCCCAAAAGTGAACCAACTAACCAGCATTGCCGTGTGTGTTTCTCCTGGATGTCTGTTTACCCTTAATCTTTAGTTTAACGAAGTTTGCTGATGTTAAATCCTTCGGATTGCATGATTTCGGTACAAACAAAAAGCAACAAATTCAATGATGACTTGATGCTAGTCTGTTTTACGTTAAAAATGGCCAAAAGCAGACACACCAGCTCCGGATGGGAGTTGCAACATGTATAGGTTGAGATATTTCGAATTCATGTTCCTCTACCCAGGTTTCCGTCAAAACTGTGGTTCATTCAGCTTGAACTCTGCATAGTGTCTGTGTTGCATTCGAATAACTCAAAGACACACATTCATTAGCAAGGTAGATGACTTCACGGAAGGCCATATCGTGCGACCCACGTCACCAGGACGTGTTCTGGGTAACGTGTTTGCTTCGGTTGTGGATGCCGGTTCACTCTATGTGTAGTAACAGTGTATCGTCCCCTCCAGTTCTCCTTTCCTTAGATACTCTTCTCTAGTATTCCATCTGATTTCTAGTTTTCTTCACAACAGGTTGCTGGTACTCTATATATCTTATTTCGTAGAGTGGTTGGTTTGGTTTCTGAGACATTCGAATGATACGTCTATCAACCTGGTTGTACAGGCTTTTCTTGTGCATCTAACAGTTTTATTATACAATCATACTGTTCTCTCTCCTAAGTTGTTCGTAGGTTTCTGCGAAATTTTTCTTTGCCTTCAGTTTGCTATCACACTTCAAATCCATATCGCTATAATTGATGCGATCTGCTTACGGACTTCGTCCCTCCTGACTAATTTGGTGCGGGTATGTGAAAAGTAAGGTTTTTACTTCTGCCTCGTTCACCGCAATTTGATAGGTCACTTTAACGGTGAGAACGACCTGGATTCTGTCGTCTCCTCTCCTCGATTGATTTCGGGACCGAAGTTTATTTCGTTCCAAAATACGCTTCGTCAATCACACGATCGGTCGATCGACCGACCAGGTTTTGTTGTTCGGGTTTTGGACCAAAACCGCCAGTCAAATGCCTGTTTGTGAGTGTCTCTGTGCGCAAATAGGGTCCTGTTTCTGGGTTGTAAAGTGCCAGCTTCAACCCGGCCTCGGTTTTGCTCTAGCCGTTCCGTAGCTCGACCATCGATTGGTGTTCAATGCGGTGGCAGGTCGCTTGGATAATTTGATTACGTTTTAGGGATACACTCGCATGAATAGGAAATATCGGTGAATGACTCAGGTGCTTATACCTTGCGTTCAAATGTTTCTCGATTATATGTAACGTTCAAGGTTTGGCCACACTGTATGTGATTCCCTAGTGAAACCTAACTCAAGATGCAAAATGCTACCAAAAGACTAAAATTCTTGTATTGCATCTAAGTATATCAATCAAAATCAGTGCCCTTCTGATGCACAGTTCGGAGAGAATTGACCTATGTGATTGTATAAGCATATGATTTGCCAGCATATTTCTTGCGTTTGTGGTATGTCACAAACGTCTTACAGTCTTTGTTGGACGGACAGTCTCACCAGTTCCCCTTGCGGCGTGGATTCAAGTCACTGGCATGGCAAGAAACAGTCGAAATTAAAGAAAGTAGGCGTCTAAAAAGGCACTTATATAAACATGATGTTGACAAGGTCGTTCCCCTAGCTCTTGATAGGATAGCTTCTTTCCTTATCATTCGTTTCTAACGGTCATCGGTCTGACCAGAAAATACTGGCTTGAACCACTGTCCATTGTAAGTGACTTAGAATGTTCTGGAAGAATAAGGTTAAAAAGTGGATAAATAAGGCTAAACAAACTACAAATTTGATTAGACTAATCAGAAAAGTCACGAAGCGGCCTTATTTCATCCGCTGTCGTCAGTCGTAAACGTGACTGTGCGAGAGAGAAAATGAAATGATTGAATGTATAACTCGATCTGGATCGTGTGTGGTACTCAGCTAAAACCACGGCATGTCAAGTTTGACAATCAGTCATTTCTGAACTTTTACAGCCGACGCCTGACCAATGAAGCAACATACTTGAGGATTTTTGAATGCTCACCAAAGCCATGAACTATGATGAAATACTAATGCTGTGACTTGTGGTCGACAACTGCGGCGTTTTGTCCCGGTTAATAGTCGCATCGATCGGTGGTGCGATGTATCTTCCAACCTTTCTTGGATATGTTCCTCAACTCTGGTTCCAAGCGTTCTTTCTGTTCTACCGATATTTTCGCAACTACGGGAAAACTGCTAAACACAATGGCTAATAGAGAATATTGGACTGGTTGTTTGTGACAGTAGTACAGGATTTGTGGCGTACTTCAATGTGACACCAATCCTCTTTCGGAAAGTGTCATATTTGAAGATGAGTTTGATATGGACGTGATTTCTCTTTTCCCATGAGTACGTTTGTTCCAGTTGTTAGGATGCGTCCAGAGTTTCACGTTAATCATGCGTTTACGACTTACTAGTGTGCGAAATAAATTCCCGTGTTCCGACAATTCCATTGAAATTGCACGGAAGATCTACGTGTTTCAAAGAACTAGAAATGTGAATACAAGCTAACCATTGGTTGTAGCACGTTACCAGCTCAGATAATGTTTCTACCCAACGATTTGAGTGATCACGGAGATCTGCAAGAGGATAGCCGGCAACTACCAACGTTATTCGAAAAAACAGTTAGGGCCTTTGTATCTCGTGATCACGTGGTTGCTTGATCACCACACGGGTTCACACAACGGTTGGTGTTGTCGGTAAACAATTTCCGGTGTGGTAAATGCCCAGCTAACCTTCGGACTACGCGATGCAACAGTCTCAGACTGTGTAACCTGATTAGCTGACCAATAGATCGTGCATCCCGCGCGTTCCGAAATACACGCTGGCAAACGGCCACGTTGTGGTCGCGACCATCCCATATGAGGTGATTGGATTGGGGTCAGGTGGTGACAATACAAAAAGTCTGTTAATATCTTCATCGTAAATGGGCCGTGATTCCGGGCCATAGATTGAAATAGAACGCACAAACTTTATATACTCCATCCCCTCAGAAGCAACCCGACGACATTGCGATACCACAGATGACGTAGTTGGCAAAGGTCGCATTTGTGTTCGCCATCCTCGTCTATATACCATGAGCAATATTACATAGTTGATGAGACAGTGCTAGCCGACTAAATGAAACGGCCTCATTCGGACTACCTGTAATAATGGGCATGGGAATGTGAATGCCCTATTCCTCAAGCAGCACTTTACACTTTTGGGATACATTTCACATACCATGTACATCAACCTGTTCATCTACCTTACTCAACATAATCTACATGCTCCGAGAATAGGAGCTGAATAAATCAATGTCATCCGCATACTCGATGTCGATCAACTGGATCTGGGGGCGGAAACTGAGCATCCAGCTGACTGGACTTCTCAAGTGAACCTTCCGAAATATCGTCCATGGCAATTTGGATGGGAACTGGAAAGCTCGGACCCCGTTGGCAACAATCACTAGAGGTGGTGACCGACCATCCGAGACAAATGTTCATAACCTCACCTCCTACTTGTTGGGTAAGCATACCATGATCCTAGTAGATTCGTACATCTCCCTGGAACTCCACTGCAAGGTGGACTGTTGCAGAAAACCTTACGAGCGACCGAGTGGAGGGCAGCCTTTAGGTGTAACCGGCCAACGGACGACCGTTGTGTGCTTGAATTAGTACTGATGCTCTACGAGTCGTCTCATGGTGAGAGTGTTGTCTTGGTATGTTCAACCGGATGAGAATTCCACCTGTTGTTCATGTATTTGATCATTGCTGGGATAAGTGAGCCAAGGTAGAATACTATGAGTGAATAGTTTCGACGTAGTTGATATTGGAATGATGCTTCTGTGATTGTCACATAGACTTCGGGCTCCTGTTTTGAAGATGTGAATAAGTTTTGATGAATACCAACGGTTAGGTAACTTCATTTTCCCAGTCCTTCTGGAGTAGTTTTGTCATTTCAAATCTCGACTCCTTTCTCCGGCATCCTCTGAGAGGAAAGAAGAGAAGAGATCTGGTCCAAGCGTCATGACACTACTCTATGGCTCTATGGCCACTTCTGTTTTCGATGAAAGGCCATCTGGACACTACCAACTGACCATTCGGGTCCGGTCGTCCATATGGTCGAATTAAGACCAGCTGAACCGTTCCTGAAATTGCCGAGTCCACCTGTCAAGTGGATGCGATTGGTTGATGTTAGATGAGCCATCTTTTTCAAGTGTAGTCTCACTTGCACCGACTCGATGGTCGGCATAACGGTGAATCAGGGAAGATGGCTTTCTGCTATCCCTAGATGAAATGGTTTGTTTCCATCTCTTTTGACCGTTTGACCAGTTGGTTCTCACAGTCTTAGCGCAAGCCTTTGGTTGGTTTGCGGTCGACGATATTTGTCCTTTCCAGAGCCATGTGGGATCCAGGGACGCTTGTCCATTATGTTTGTTGACGCGACGGATGTTCAATTCTATCACAATTGCATTGATCTTTTGGTACATCTTTCTTTAGGACAGGCTTTAGTGGCTGCTGAGATTTTTCCCCAGTTTTCGTTAGGTTCTCTTGTTTGACTTGAACTGGACAACTTGTTCTGTAATGCTTCGTAGTACGCGTTCCTTACATTTCCCTCGTTCGGGTGTTAGTAAATTGTCTTTTCTTTACGAGTTTATGATCTCCGTGCAAATGACAACACAAAACGGTCAAGCACTACAGCACGGTGTGAGTTCGGGTGATTGTTCCACCTGTCCGCCGGTCTTTAATCTAATGGCACCACCTGTAACTGACTGCCGTATGTTTGATCGATTTGTGTCAGTAGTTGAGATGCACATGTGACACAATGCTTTTGCCTGTGTTGAAATGCGGTATTAGAAATTGAGAGACTGTTAGATTCTCTCGGCTGTAGCAGTCTTTCTTCACTGTCAGCGCATTATGCCTGGGCACCTAATTCCGAGTATTATACGAACATACCACAGCTGCTTCCTCCTAAGTTGAATATTCCACCTACTTGCTAGTATGACAGTGTCAGTGTTTGGTTCACCTCAGAAGGTTGAGGGGGACATCACAGATAACAGTTTTGGCGACATACGAACTGATATCCGTTACAGCGTACGCCGATGTAATAAAAATGGCATTTTTTGATGTGTTCTGACAGACTTCAACCGATGTATTAAATCTGACAACGTACAGGCAATTGTTCACTGGCGTTCAGTTGTGCTAACAGTGTTCCGCTTCGTAACTCAGCGTGGTTCTTGCCCATACGTGACTCTGAGATACAGTTTCGGCCTCATTGTATACCCTTCAGAGAGAAGTGCTTGCGTCATCAGTTATCTGGTGGTAAACTTAGGTGAGTAATGGTGCTAGAATCGTGGGCCCCTATCTCCGACACAGCTCCCCTCGGGCTGCAGACTTGAATGAGTACTCACCAAAACAACCCACTGACTAACTTGTCAGTGAGTGTAGGTATTAAAATCGCCAATGTTTACCAGTTGCCTAGCCTTAGGGAATAACCATCACTTGAATGTACTAAAAAACGACTTAAAAGTTGCTGAGATTGCAAAACTAAAGGAGAAGGTGGTAATGAATGAATAATGTTAGTGTCATGTGAACGATAACTTTTGATACTTTTTAGTCGTTTATACTGTGAAAGGAAAAGAATTGAGGGACCTCACTCCGAGTTTCTGACTCAAAAGTCTGATCTGCGAGACAGCAGAAGACAGGTTTTGCAGATCCTGTTGGGAGTTAACAACTCAAAAATTCAGATCACTTGACAATGAGAGGTTTGTCTAACTGAAGACCGCAGTGAATAAAACCCTATTGTTTAAATCTGATCAGTGCTGTACGCACCTGGTTTATCCGAAGTTATGACGGACTTTTGCATACAACCGAACGTTTTTCAACTGTATTGGGCAATACGCCGGTTGTCGCGGTCAATCTTTGGTAGATCATAGTGATTTTTTGTTTGAGAATACCTTTTCTAACCACTTTGTCTCTTCATTGGGAATTCAGCAATGTCGCAACTATGAAAACAATTCTGCCGTATCCGCGTAAGATCGTGCCGCACTACCTAAGCACCCCTGCGAGATCAGTAATGGAAGTATAACCCTATGTGTATGACTGTTTTTCCTCTCACTGCCTCCCTTTGACTTGTCTGACATGATTATATCTGGTGCGACCGGGATCCTGGTCAGCATAGCCCTCCTGGTTAATACAGTGTACGAATCTGACCGCCATTTCAAGGTGGCATCATAGATCAGGTCCCACAATTTGTTTGCTGTCATATGATACAAGATCACATGTGCTCAATATTGCCGGGCTGCGCAGGTCTAGGCAACTGTGACTCGAACCCACGATTTCTTGATTGTTAGTCGGGTGTCATCACCACTGAAATTTCGCAACTAAACAATCGACTCATTATTGAATATAGAACACTATTCACGGGATAGAGAACCTCTTTACAACGCTCACTATATTATCGTAGATAAGTAATTATTGTCTGCTTACTGAATACGACCTGGCATATCTTCGGGTTACAGACCGAGAAACGATTTTCACATGTGAATGTTAAACATGAAGTGTGTATGCTTGCTTATTGAATAAGCAATCGCGAGTAACGGACGATTGGTACTGCCAAAGTCTGATGGATTCACGGTTGGCAACCGAATTCCGTACGAAGTACCACGTTATCCGTCATACATCATTTCACGTAAATGTGTTTCATCTGTCGCAGCAAGGGTAAATGGACTTCTTTAGATAACTTGGGTGGGCGTGTTGTAGACTAACAATAATGACAATGAATCGTATTTCAACCACACTTTTACTACTACTGGGCGCATCCTTGTGCGAAATGATCATTAAAACCAAGTTTTTGTTTTTTCGAGCGAATTGTGGTAGTAGAACGCTTCATTCTTTCATTATCACAATTGTGATAGAAAGTCCCGGTTTGTTTTCTCTCATCGTTGCCATTTCCACTAATTTCCTTTTCACTAGCTCTACCCCGGAAGTATTGTGTGAACCATTATCATACGTTATATTTTGTTGTCTGAGACCTTCTGTCAACTTCAAGATCACTCACATTCACTGATTCTTCTCAAAACCGTCACCAGCTGTCTTATTAGTATAACATCACGTATTCCATGTGTATTTTAGTCACATGCCATCCAGAATGTGATTCCATACTTGTTAAGCAGATGCTTTCACAGAGGATAACGACCTCTGAAAATGATCAGTCACTCACCACCGAAGTCTTTTTGACCAGGATTGTAGAGCAATGGTAAAAGTCACGTCGAACTGTCTTGCACATCCCCAACTGCAACGGGTTTATCCCTGCTTCAATGCGTAGATTGTTTGTAGGAATTCCTACTCTACATATTAACCTAACTATGTCAGTTAACACGGTTGCATGGAATATGGCTCACGCAGTATCTGCATTCCATCCGTGAAGCGGTGATTCATCATTGGACTTATGCACACCGACAGAAATCAACAGCCTCAGGTTTTCATGCGATTGTGTAACATCAAGGCAACTCCAAATGTCTCCAAACACGTGTCCTCTTAATTTTGACATGATGAATGCAACGTTCGGCATGTGCTCAGGGATGCATACTTCAAATGTTGATTTGATGGTTTTGTTGTATGATATCGGAAACTTTATGGAGCTTGGTGTCGTTGTGATCCTATTTATCAGAAGTGTTCTGCTACGAATCGCATTAGGGAAGGAATGCCATTTTATTTTACCATTGTTCGAGGTGAATATCTCCATTTCACTGTTTATGTCAGCAACAGGAGATCATTGGTTTAGCTACTGAATAAACCTACCTTCTGTTACAGTCTGTGGTTGCTGTTTGTCTTGATCTCTCGCAATCTGCTCTGTTGACGATCATTATGCTTACGGGTATTGCTGCCTCCAACAGTAACATCGTCATTATGTAGCAATGTAGGGCGTTGAACGAAATAAGTGTCCTTACTGTTGTATCACACGACGAATCGAAGGTGAAGGTCATTTACTCTTCGCTCCGCTCCATACCATGTGATGCTTCTATCCGTTTTGACAGTGCTTCGGTGTGAATGTGCTTTGGAGTATGTCCGAGTTAATTTTAACCCGAACTTTTTTTGTGTACACACTTCCAACTGTCAAAGCAGACTGCATTTTGTTTTTTGTTTTACTGAACCACTTATTGAGGTCATTTTGAAGTTTCGTACCGATCAGATAAGCGTTACTCGTACAAAATTCAAACCAAAATTAACCCGAACATAACACGTGTTAAAAATGTAATATAGACGGTAATCTTTCTCTACGACTCAGAGTCAATTTGAGGTCTTGTTTCGATGCGCCCACCGATCAGTTTTAGGACCATTATATGCATCTATTTACACCAGCTTCTGTTTTACCTGAGCGTTTCTCACCATGTGCGTTTAAGGTTGTGTAGAGTAAAGTTGACTTACTCGCGCTAGACCACATTTGGTTTTCCTACGTAGTATCTGTTAGTGACCCAACATCACTGCCGAATGAATCAGGGCTGTAATCCAAATTCAGAGTGAGTGGCAGATTGGAATCACTTCTGCTGATGATTGTTGGTTGTCTACAAACCGCTATACAGTACTGCGTGCGCCATTCAATCGTACCAGAAAATATCAGTGGTTTGGTAGCCATAAACTATCTTCTTGGTCTCGGGACAATGCAATCGCTATTGGCCGCTCTCTGTACCATGAATAAATACCTTGGTTCTCCTAAAAATCCAACTTGTAATAAAATCTCATTGTAGGCATATCCGTGTATCAGGCGTCTAATATATACTGAAAACACAATGCTTCCCAAAGTAAAAATGGCAGAACTGCTGGCAGTGAATCGTCGCGGTTTTATTCGATCTCCAGGAGCTATTTTGTAACCGGGAAACGACATCGAAACAAAAAAACCCTGTGGGTTTCAACGCTTCAGCGTTTCTGCTGGCAGATTTGGGGCCGCTTGTCTCCTGTTTCAACTGCTCCCTTGTTTTGACAACTTGTGTTACTCAGGTGTTCATTAAAACGTATTCAATGCTGCGCCTAAGCACCATTTTGATTTGTCACGTCGCTGACGTACCGGCTTGCTCGAATAGCTGGCTGTAACTCTTCGCTAATCGTTTGCTGACATCTCACCGATGAGTCCGATCCTATCCCACAAAGTGTCTATGACGCTCAACTGAGAGCTTCATTGTGTTATTCACTAGAATTCGGATCCAAACTCGTGAGTGTACCGTCGGCGGCATGTACGTATGAACTGGACAATATGCACCTTGTTCTAGTGACCGTACTTTTGCCATATTGCTACCATGACCCGACCAGAACACAATGAAGTTATGGTGGTCAGCTAACTCGCAAATGGAGACCTGGGGGACCGGTTGTTAAAATCTAAAGTGCTTGTAACGTACCATGGAATAAAAAGTGATGCACTTGTGCTAACAACGCTTAGGCCACCACTCATCCGATGGGCTATCTTTTGAATAAACAGACACAAATCATGGTCGCAAACCAGCGACCAAAAACCGCAATCGTTCATTCTTATAGTGTCCATTTTTTTTACATTCAGTCTCCTCGTGATCCATTATTACCGAAACACCATGCACAGCAGGTGATATCGATTCAATATGAACTGAATGAGAAGGTGTATAAGAGTAGTGAGAGTGCGATTCATCTTAAGTGTGTATGTCACGTGTCTCGAAACACATTCCCCTATGGTTGGTCCACGACGAAACCGGCGCTGCCCAGTCTTTTATCATACGACATCTAGATGACACAGGACGTGCTACCCAGGAGGAGAGAGATTTTCGTGTTATATCGTTCAATCAGTATGCACAGGTTACCTTCTGCTAAAGCCGATGCGATACACCGTTACAAGCCCTGATTTTATGCATAGAAGCAGATGGTAGCTGACGCACTACTGTGGTATTGAGGGTTGGTAGTCATGAGCTTATTGTATTCTTTTAAGCCATTGTCATTACTATTGGTCCAGTGTTATTTATGCTGTTTGTATACTTCATCCCTCCATCTACTTGACAGTGAAAAAAATTGTCTTAAAGCTTTCTCTTAGGCTGCTTAGTGCCTTTCGCCTATTCCCGTTTAGACCATTATTAGATCGATAGTGCATGTATTGACTGTTCATAAATTCACCTGTGCAAAGTTCGATTTTCTCCGACTCATGATGGCCTATTCGAACGTTGATCTCATCTCCTGTTCTTATTGCAATAAATGACTGGTTCGTACTTTACACCTAGTTGAACTAACGCATACCCATCAAGCATAGTCTGCGTGTTGTAATCGATGGGATCGGATCGACATTTCTCTGCAGAGTGCATCTTGCGTCACTTTACTTATGTATTTTGAATTTGTTGTCATTTTACTGGAAGAATAAATGAGATAATTGCTACACAAAAAACGACAGCATCTGAACATCAAGCGTAAGACGGCATACACAAAGATAGTATCCGCTCAAATCGGAGACTGAATAAAATTGAAAAGCTCTAGGTGACTAGTGACTTCGGACCTAGGTGTAAGCTTTGTTAATGTGATTTCGATTACAACACTCCTGAGGAAGGCCACCCGAGGTGGTTGAAACATAGAGTATTACAACTTGTTCGTAACGTTGTGTTATTCTCAATCCATTTATCAATAATGTGTTAAACACGACGCCCAAAACTGTTTGACTTCATTCGTACTCAATCTGGTGCGGATATCCTACAATAGGTGTAGGCTTGTTTGAAGAACACCGTAATCAACTCCTTATCATCACAGATAGCAGAAAAAACGAGTTTTCAGTCAAGGTCCTTGATGAATGGATAGCAAATGGCAGGCACCCAGACACAATAGGATAAAGTCCGTAAAAGAAGGGTTGAGGTGTAATAGATGGCCAAGTAGATGAGCCAACTGGTCTGACAGTGAGTGGATTGTCCTAACGCAGGCGTAAGATGCAGATAAAGTCTGCACCTGATGGATCAGGAATAACGCATAGAATTGAATGAACTATCACTAGGAAAACTCGGCCCAACAAGATGTAAGCGACGAAAGACGGACGATAGTCGAGTGGAATCCTCTTTACGTTGTTGGCAAGAAGTCCGGCGGCGGTCAGTGTGTGTAGTAACAGTCTGCTGAGTTCGTGTCGACTTCCGTTTGGCCTCACCCTACTTGGCTGATTTAACGACATGATGTCGCTTGGTGGATTCCGTTTCGCCTAACTGGCGGAACAATGAGATTGGTGTTGGAACACTGGGAGCAAATCTCTGGCGGTAACGACGGACCTCTGCCAAGTCTACAGTGATCAGTTCAGTTAATCGGTTTTTGCAGCAACAAGACCACAATTAAGATACATCTCTGCTCCTGTTTTGAAATTTGTATCGGTAATCTTCGAACAGTAGAAAATAGTGTGCTATTTAATTTAAGTTCCAAACTGTACTTCAGGCGTTAAAAAGCCTTTCGGTGTCCATAGAATTCATGTTCTGACATTCATGTTCCGGCAGTAGAATACTGCAGAAGTGATAACATATTACGTGCTGCAGCACACGTATGTCACTTGACACGTAGGCTGTTTTCAGTGCATTACAATCTCAGAGAAAGGTCGTCAAAGATGGTAAGGCATATGTGACCAGATCTACTCAGCGGGATAAAATTACGGGGATAGAGCCATACAAGCGAGAATATGTTTACCATCATTCATCTTCAGGTCGGCACAATTACATAAGATGGTGGAGTTAGGTCGAAATATCAATGAGATTTATTACAGAAAGGATTAATTCACCGCTTATCGAGGATTGAAGAAACTTCTGCTCCGAAGCACGTTCGATCTACAACTTTTACTCAACGTAGTGCTATATCGTCAGAGAGGAATGCTCATTTAAGCCTTTCTTAGCTGATACAAGTTTTATGGCAAGGCTTGAACGAATTTTGCTTAAACCCACAGTTACTATTGCTGATAAATGGAGGATATATTTGTCATCACTGTCTTAGATATTAATCTGTGCTCAGCACTCGACACGTTCAAGGGCTTTCTTAGGGCGTTCATGTCCTAACGTCCAAAAACCACTCCCGTCCTGCAGAAAAACAAGATTAACTTTGTCCTAGTTAATGGACCTGCTCAGAGAGGCCGAGAGTTGACCTTGGCTAGTTTTTACCTGTCTGACTTTTTATTCCCCTGTGCCCACTAGTGACCCTAACTATTTTTTCCGATAAATATCCTTCTCTTTTTATGATTCAGGGATGTTTTTATGGCCACTGCACACCATATTGTGGTGTATTGCCAGACCGAAGGTGAGAGTATTCAATCACTCGGCCGAGTACCCAAACGTGGGGGAGGCACGTCCACAAACCTTCAACGATCGGATGGCGGACAACAGGAGCAATCGGATAAGTCATTGCTCGACCGGGTCGGACGAACGGTCGAATCATGACAGGCAAACTGGAATGGATGACGAAATCGGAGGCCTGATTATTCCAACACTCGCGGGAATATCTCGACACTGCCGTGAAATACGATCAAAGCCCACTGTGGATAGATTGTGGACAACACGAGCGACCGGGCGAGCCATCGCTCAACGAAATCGAACCAACAGACGAAGATTGGCAGGCGGAAAACCCCCCGGTAGATGGCGCCGATCACACACGTAAACCGGGCAGAAGTGCACACGAGGCGCGGACGGAAACCTGGGTGTGTCGTGGACTGAAATGTTGACTCATAGACGCGAGCTCGCGTGTGGAATGCTAACTAGCGAGTTGGACAATAAAAATTGTGCCTTACTGGACGCTTTTTCGCTATAATATAAGTACACTGTCTTTCTCGCACACGTTTTGGGGCGGAACAAAGGTGCTTTTTTGCACGCATCTTTTGGCTTGTCTTGGCAGCGAATACGGGGACAGTCGCAGTACTTTTCCGGACCGAGATTTTCGCGTTAATTATTACCGGGACGAGAATCAGAATTCTGGCAAGCGCATTACGATAGCTAGGACCAACCACCGTACCGTCAAAGAAGGTTTAAAATAATTTGACGACGAAAGAACCCACAATGTCAATAACGTTCGAGCAGGTGCAAACCCTTCGTCAACAGCAGCAAAAACAATTCGAGCAAGCGCAGCTAAAACTGATTGAAACTGACGCAGAAGCTGAGTTTCCTGCAACAGACAACAGGATCCAACGAATCCCTCAAACCTGCGGCAAAATCTCTGATCAACTCAATCAGCGAGTTCCATTTTGACCCTGTAATTGGCACCACATTCGAGTCTTGGTTCAAAAAGTGTGAGGATCTTTTCAAGGTGGAATTGTCAGATGCTGACGATGCTCGGAAGGTGAGGCTGCTGTTCCGCAAACTTGGTACTTCAGAACACTATCGGTACAGCATTTTTATCTTGCCGAAGAACCCAAGGGATTTCAGTTTTGACGAAACCACACAGACGCTGTCCCAAATCTTTGGCGACCAATCATCCCTGTTTGACATAGGCTACCAGTGCCTGAAGCTCGTGAAATCAGCAGATGACGACTGGGTAACGTACGCTGGAACAGTCATTCGAAAGTGTGAATGATTTAAGCTTCGAATAATGGTCGAAGATCAGTTCAAATGTCTGATTTTCGCTTGTGGAATCCAGTCACCGAAGGAAGCAGATATCCGAACACTGATTTTAGCAAAGATATAACAATGTCCCGAAATTAACCTGCAAGGTATCACTACCGAATTCCAGCGCCTAGTGAATCTGAAGCATAACACCGCCATGATCGAACAGAGCAGTCACTCAAACGTCCACACAGTGTCCTCAACTGTTCCTGTCAAGGCTGCATCAACGTCGGAACACGACAACCGAATGAAACATCCTACACCGTGTTGACAATGCGGTGGATGGCATTATGTCCGACATTGTCCGTTCAAACAGCATCGATGCACCCATTGCTCCCGGTGGGGCCACAAAGAAGACAGTTGCCGTTTCGAGGAGCGCCCGCACTTGCGCAATCAGAACTCCTGCAAGCCACATAAGCCCCGCTTCTCAAGAGCTCAGGTCGTGCTCGTAGCAAGAAACGATGACCACTGGACGCGCAGAAAGTTTGTATCCGTCTTCATCAACGGCAAGTCGGTCAGACTACAACTCGACACAGCATCCGACATCACGTTAATCTCTGACCACACGTGGCACCAGTGTGCCCGACTACCCAACTTACACGAAGTGTTACTGGTGATCGATTGCCCATCATTGGCGAAGTCCAATGCACTGCAGTCCTTAACGGATCATCAGTCAGCGGTACCTGCTACGTGACCCGCAATCCTGGCCTGAATCTTCTTGGATTGGATTGGATTGACAGACTGCATCTATTTGACAGACCATTACTCAAAATCTGCAACTGCACTCAAGCTCAGCAGAGACAGTCGGATGTGTTCACAGAAGAACTCGGCTGCTGCACCAAAATAAAGGCCAGCGGAAAAGATTCCCCCAAGTTGTTCTACAGACTTTCTTAATCAATTGCTGGTCAAACAGAGGTGGGGACGACGGAGGAACAGATGCTGCAAACCGATCAAACCCATTCAAGTCGATCCTCGGAAGCAGTCCTACAATGGAACCCAACAATCTTCAAGGCGGAGGTGTTAGGGCGTTCATTTCCTAACGTCCAAAAACCACTCCCGTCCTGCAGAAAAACAAGATTAACTTTGTCCTAGTTAATGGACCTGCTCAGAGCGGCCGAGAGTTGACCTTGGCTAGTTTTTACCTGTCTGACTTTTTATTCCCCTGTGCCCACTAGTGACCCTAACTATTTTTTCCGATAAATATCCTTCTCATTTTATGATTCAGGGATGTTTTTATGGCCACTGCCCACCATATAAGTATCTTGTCTTTGTCGCACACGTTTTGGGGCGGAACAAAGCTGCTTTTTTTTGCACGCGTCTTTTTCCTCGTCTTGGGAGCGAATACGGGACCGAGATTTCCGTGTTAATTATTACCGGGACGAGAATCCGAATTCTGTCAAGCCCATTACGATAGCTAGGATCAACCAGCGTACCGTTAAGGAGGATTTACAACAAGCTTCCAATGGCTTATTGAGGTTAAGATTGGGGAAAGGATGAAAGCTAAATATTCTTCTTGGTTGTTCGTTTACACCAACGAATAGACGGTACCGTTCAACGCAGGATTCATCGAAAGGATGCGTGGACAGGCCACTACACAAACGTTTACAATTTCCTACTCCTAAGACAAAAAGGAAATTTTGCACGTTGCCCAACTGGCAGGACATATAGATTTCGTTCAACGGATGCTCTAGGTAATGAGCTTAAATTCATAGAGAACGTATTCCATAATGACGATCACCTAGAATTAATTATTCCTAAAAGCCTAATAAGGTCACCTTAATCTGAAGTGCAGGATGTAAGGGTGTAGCCTGTGTTTATTCAAACGCCGTCCAAAGATGACGGGCAGGCAATCAGTAGAACCTACACCACGGTTGAACTCCGTATTGAATTCATCACATCCCCTATTCTCTGGTTTCATAACAAAAATAAACTGTCAATTCCGATCTTACCCTTGAGTATCTATTCCTTCACTTGTTTCTGTGGAGCAGGTTATGTTGATCGGGTATCAAGCGAGTCTTCAAAACGAATCCGGGAGTATCATCCAAGCTAGTTGGAGCAAGATGAAATAGGGTCGGTCAACAGCATCATCCATACTCAGCTGATTGAAAGTGAGCATCACGTGAATGTCAATCAAGCCTTCCGATTGGTCCATCGTGTGCTGGACAGCTCATCAAGAGACGTCTGAATGAGAACAGTGTGTTATAATGACTATCGGAATCAGCATATTTGACCCAGTATTATGTCAGCAAAAGATGCTTGTTCCGGCGCTGCGCCTACGCTGGCCCCAAACTCACCTGATCGGTGGCCAACAGCAGAGACAAACAATTGGACAAGTGTGACGTAACGAACCAGTCAGATCATCACTCATTAATCGATTAGTGGTACAGTATCTCGGTCATATGTCCGATAGTTATCTCGATCTAATTTCATCACTTCTATGTATAACTGTACCGACCTGTGGATGAAAAGCCGAAATCATGTTACCCTATGGATTCCTACTCGCATCGTCTTAATGGGCACAACTGAAATGTCAGGACGAAACAAATTTTGATTTGGCAATTTACAGAACAGATCGTGTACGGCTCGGCGCCTTCACGTGCTGTCTAGACTGTATTGATTACAGCAACAAAACATCCCCTTTTCTAAACCAAACCAAAATATGATTGGTGTTGAAATTTGCTTACATGTCTGGGAAACCCTGTCCATGGATTTTGCTTGAAACTTTGTTTTCTTTTTAACAGAAAGAAGATTTAAAGGCCGAAAGTGTATGATGGTCAATCCTTCGATGTTTTTTATCTCATAACATGATCACTGCCCACCACGGTTGTTGTGCTTGGGAATACCTTCTGGGACACACTGTTCATTGAGACCAGACAAAGGAATGAAAGCAATACTATGACAAATTTGTAGAAACTAGTAGTCACTGAACTGTTTATGAAACGAAGATCTTATTTCGATGATAGCCGCTGTGGTGAAGGTTGATAGACTTCTCCTCAGGAAATTACAATGGGTACACTGCAAAGCGGCTTGGCCTCATGATGTCTGTGCCATTTAAGCTCACTCAAACATGGATACATCAAAAACACTTATAATTTGCTAAATATGATTAACATAAGGTTGATTTAGATTAACACAAATGCGTGATTATCGTGCATAGCTTAACTGACCTATTCAGTTGTGTGTCTCCTGATCTGGTTCGTGTCCCAAATAAATGTGATTGTGAATCTCCGTTTACAACAGTAGTATCGTATCCACTTCCAGCACTAGTAGTATGATTTTCAATTTGAGAAGTTGATTGTGGCGCCATCTCTTACACTGAGGATATACACATGGAGCCAAACAGTTCCCCTTCAAGAAAATGAGTCACAAGACGTAAACATAACTATAACGGTTGACGGAATGTTTGGTCGATGCATCTAAGTTGAGGAACCTTATCGCACAGTACCTTTGCCTTAGCAACTTCAACAGGGCGTTGGCCTTATATGTAGGAATATTTTTTGATCAGTTGGTGAGTAACTAAACTATTACCTACGGGCTGATTAGGCCTTTCTTCGCATATTTATATAGAACCACCTAGTACTAACTCGATGGATTGGCTAAGCTTGTGTCAAATTACCACCAAAAATACGCTATTTTAAATTATACTTCACAGGAAATTAAAAGATATTCTTTTAATTTCGAATGTGCTGGCTATGACGATCTTTTCGAAAGACTTCTTACGTGACACTTTTGTCGTTTTATGAAATAGGATCCTTGTTATTCGAACATGCACCCAGACTTAGACTACGACAAGGTTGTTGTTTTACTGTCTCAGTTCATATTCGAGCCAAAGTAAATGTGTATAGTTGTGAGTTTACCAAAGTCCAGTTGACTAAGTCTTGGCCATATCTATCTAAAAGACAGTGACTTGGTGTAAATTGTGTTTACGTACTACCAGCTCTTCAATACGCCCGTGCATGTTATCCACTGCTTGGTACACTTTCTTGAGCTTGTTTCTAAAATATTACGACTTCACCTAACCCGTTTGCGACTATCAGAAACATTTTGACATCCGGCAGTTGTGATCAACGAGTACACATATCACACTCCATAGTTTCTCAAGCACACAAACTCTAGCTTCCGTATTTTTCGTTATACACCTAGAAGACGACCCTTCAAGTATGCGTTACGTTAAATGACAACAAATACCAACCGATGGTAAACTTAATCTATTCATCTTATATATTTTCAATTGATAGTATTTCATCATAATGAGTGTCTCATTAAATAATCGCTGACCTCGTTTGTTAAGCATTATATTGTGACCAAATGAAAGTTGCTGTCTAACAATTTCTGAATGGAGCAGACCTACACACACGTTTGTAGGGTATTGTACATGTTTTCAAATTTTGCTTCATTTTCACCTACAGTCTACATCAGTTATCTTTATACAGAACGAACACTTGTCTGAGTTGATTCGACCTTACCATACACTTCTGGAACGTTCATCTCGTATCCTTGATGCTACTGCTCCGTCTAGATCGAGATCGCCTATAGTGAGCTATCCATCGACTACGTTCTGAACTGACCAATTGTGTTCACACTTTTGTATAGGTCTAGTCCTCTATAGGTTATGTGCACTTGCATATTTTGTTATGGTTTGTGTTATCGTCACTCTTGTCATTGTTGTTTGCCATTGCGATTGCACCTTCAGTCTAGGTGACCAACAGCACATCGTGTCTCGCTCACATATCGAACAGATAGGGTGAACAATCAGCTGACTTGGTCTGTTTGAATCAGCGCGTATGCGCACATCTACACATAGCTGACCACCGTCTATTGATCCATCGTGCACCTTAGGTTGCGAGACGTTCAGGGCATTCGTGTTGCCGCAGGCTTATCACCCGCATTGTGTATGTAGATACTCGCCTGAGTGTGTAGGTTAACGACCAGCTTCTGATGTTGAGCTTTGTGGAGGTCAGACAAGCGCCAGGTCACATGTACGCACTCATCGGAATGCTGTGTTAAAATCTGGTGCATGTACTCGAGGTAATCAACATGAAGATTCTACAGCAGACACTCCTGTGATTGTGGTCAATTACTAACTGGTCATTAATCACAAAACCCAGAAAACAACGTTTATACAGCCCATCGGTTCTATTTTTTTAAAGAGGTCGTACAAAGTAGGTTCAGACGTCTCTAAATTCGTATACAAAAACATAGACACACCATTTTAGAAAGACAAATGATCAAACTCAAATGATTGTTCGATTGATGACCATTTTCGTCTACTAATATTAGAGTGTCCTTGACAGTAGTCTCAACTCGGACGTTTGTATAACTGAACAATTAAACAAACCCCGTGGTCCGTTCATTGATTAAATGTTGGAATCTTCAGACACACAGTCACTTTCTCCAGTGTTTTCTCACGACATGCATATCAAGTGGTTTCGAAATTAATCCAAAACCGTTACTGTTAATCCCATTTACTGTTCCGGGTAGGGTACTGCAGTCTGCCCAGTGAATTTGTTCCCCCGAAGTGTAAAATAATTCTGCGTTCAATTTTTCTCAACTAACTTAAGTGTTTAAGAGTTGATTACCTGATCAGTTTTCCGGAGAAGACTTATAGGGTAGCGTTCTCTGTTTTGCAGCTGAGTGTTTTACTCTGTGAAAGTAGCCTTCGTCTGTAATTAACCGCGAATGCTGCGAGCGACCCGCCAGTTAATGGCTCGAACAGTCCGCTCGATTCACTTGCAGAAGCCCATACCGAACGCTATCGTCCGAACCATTGATGTTTGCTAGTCCGCATACGCCCGAGTCGCCGCCACATCTGTGAATAAATCCTACGTGCCTGTTGATTACCGGCGGCAGTACTTAGGATGGTTTGAAAATGTGCCGACCAATAGATATCAATCGATTGAACGCCATCAGTAGTATGTAGTGAACGAAAGTAGAATGACACCAGTTTATGGCTTTCTCACAAGGCTGTTTGAATTGGTGACTTCCGCAAAGCCTAATTTTAGCACTATGTTGATTGGGTAGCCACAGTTTTCATTGCGCCCTCGATGTTAGAATAATCATATATAGACGATCATATTTCTCACTCATTCAACTTCAGACCGATACAGTTACGTGGAAGAACGGTAGCTTTAGGTGGAGATTTTGACAGAACTGCAAACTGAAAATCTAGATTCATCATCAATCTGTTTATGATAGCTCATTTGGTCTGCTAACTCACGCTCGTCCATTGGCTGAATCATGTAGGTCGGTCATCGATCTAGTTAATTTGATACAACAGTAGACAAGACATTTGAGGGAACCACGTTTGGTAATAAAATATTTGGCAAAGCAGCTTGATTTCAATAGACCTAGTAACGTGGAGCATTGTCGTTCAGACGATCTTTGCTGTGCTTATTGGTCGACATTTATTGTTATCGAGAAAATGTGAATGAGGCGCACAGTCAGTGGGTGATTCGCCTCTTTCTCGCTTATCGGCTTTGATGATCCGGCACATCAATCCCACTGACTACCAGATTTACTCAAGAATGTGTGGTATTTGATCGAAAGCACGACAACTGTAGTTATTTTTAGTTCTTTCTGAGGTCATGTATACTGTTGTAATAGCAGACAATTTGCACATGAATGAACGCTGTGGGTAGAGCTGGTCTGGTGGATCGATCTGGTCATCGGGTCTTGAAATTAGTCAGAAGACTGATGGAATTAATAGCTCTAGCAAATGGACGTAATACGCGGTTGCTTTTCGAGGTTAACATTTAGATCATGGAACTTTTGCCATTAGATTTATTGTTATCATCATCGTTCCTGTACACCGATGTGTAGATACCCCAGTGCTGAGGCACTGGTAGTTTAAATATTAAGCTGGAGGGGCATCTGAACTGTATGCTACTACACGTTCATAATGGTACTGAAAACAGTAAAAAGCTGCATTTTTTATTACAGTGACAGCCACCAGGCGATGAAGCTCCTTCTCAAAAAAGAATGTATTAATTTTTTAGACAATATTAAGTGTCTTTCACTACTGGTTGGGTTCTTTCTGATGAGACAATCAAGACTAGCTTGCTGCTGGTTTGCCTCGAAACCGGATGAATGGGTTCATAGGAAGGTTACAAATAGTACGAGACAGAATCTGTTTGTTTGCTCCTGTCGTCCCGAATGATCGACCCACGGGGAGGCGCTCAATGACTTTAACAAAATTGATTGAGAAAATCAGCAATTGCAAGGGTGAGAATGGGAAGTGTTAAAACAGTCTGAAGAAAGGAAGGAACTGCGGCCCGAACACGACCTATCAGATAAGTAACGAGCACACATGAACTTGCAACACATCCTTTGATAATTTTACATAACAATCCGTTTTTTAGCAAAACTGACCTTGTTGTTAACTTGATGACAATTAACGTTCATATAAAGCAACCGGTTAAATCCTGTTTAAACAGCTTTCATAGAAAATAAACTATACACAAAAGTAGGAAAAGTAATCGCAACAAAATTAAACAGCATTCTCAGGCTGCTTTGGTGCCTTCAGACCAATGCGCCGGTCCAACGTTAGCTAACCGTCTAAATGCCAGCCAATGTGATCACCAGAGGTGTTCGATTACCCAGTCAGTTTTGCAGCTATCAGACTGCTTTGTCAGTGATTTGGACATGATTTGACTGTCATGTGATTAGCACCTCGTTTTGCATTTCTACTATCCCTCCCTACATAAGGCTGAGTGTGTTAACAGATTGATAAGCACGTTAGGAATTGTCAAAAGACCCTAGAAGTCTACACAGGTGCCGTTAAACAACATTTGTGAAGACCAGAACGCACTCTACATGCAAGGCGAAGTATAAGAACTTGACTGAAACCATGTCACCGAATCAGTCACAGATACAATGTTGTTTATTGCGGGTTAACGCTCATATCTCTTGAATGTATCTATAACACATCTTGCTTTAGTGATGCGAACAAATTGAAAGGAGCTTGACGCATAGAGGTACAACCTTCGGAAATAAGAGGAATGCCTCAGCTGACGTACTACCGTAGAACGCTCGCCGATTTGATGAGTGGTATTTTCGTCAAGTGAGTTACGTGAACTGGCTATAACTGAGTCGAAAACCACTCAGTGTTATGTTAGGTTAGTGAAACACATTGTGTAGATATTCATTTCTTCAACCTTCCGGCAAGACACCTCCTTATTCCATACACCGTTCGTCATAATCACGTGGCATATGTTTAACGTCCTGAACCGAACTGTTGGCATCAGTAATCTCCACTTCACAGAAAACCTACTGGGATTATAAGTTTGCCAAATATACAACTTACCTAGATATACATCGAAACGGTCAAATCGACAGCTGTTTGGAGGAGGTTGAACTCCAACAGGTTGCATTCTCCCGTCGAAAATATGTCCAACCGATATGTGTAAATGTTAGAACGAATTGATACTAGTACATTCTTTGCAAGTTACACTAAACAATTTTGCCTTGTCCAGTTTTCCGAACATCATACACAAGTCTATTTCTATGAAGACTTATCAAATACAATTCCGCTTACTAGCCTCTACGATGCTGTATTTATTGTTTGACCTGATCGTTGTCGGCTTGATAATGAAGGTGCATGATATTGGAGAAAAGATAGAAGTGATCATATAGTTCGTCACGAAGTGTACAATTAAACGTCGGCCGCATATTTGGTCAGGTCCACAATGTACACTTAGACTCCAATTGATTAAAGACTTACAAGTAGTTTAAAGCTGAACACCACTCACACTTGACCTCAGTCTTCGCATTCAGATAAGCCTTCCAGCTAACCTACTTCGAACGGAAGCAGTGGACTCAAGTTTCGTCCTTATTAAAGCTCATCAGTAGTGCATATCCTCGTCTGAATCGGAATTTTTACTCTGGCCCTCGTACTTGTTAGACTAGTTTGCTGACTACAACGCCAGTAATCTCACAATAGACGTGATCGAATAAACGTTCAACCACAACTTTGAGCGAATAGTGTTCAGGTTGCCCGATAATTTCGAGAGAAAACCATGGTTTGACGAAACATTTTGCTCTGGCTACACACGACAGAATTTTAAACAATATCTTATTTTGACCGTTTTATGTACAACGGAAATCGCTTGAACATAGTTGGTTAACCTGTCCTGTTGGTCCAAACTGTCTAGAAAAAAAGATCCCTAAGCCTTTAATGTAAAGAGCATCGGAACAAAGGTTTTCAGGTTTTACAGTATGTACAGCAAATACCTAAATGAGGAATGGCAGTATAGTGTAATATCTTCCATTTTTTGTTTGTAAGACTAAACTTACAATATTCAGCCAAATAAAACAATGAGACAACAATACATGCATTATTATCATGTAAGGCAACGAAGTAAATAAAACACATTTTGTTGAGGTTACGTACTCGTTCTCCGTAATTCGAGTACATTACACAGACTACTTGATATTAGTAGATATGTAGCATTCTGTAGCACTCCTCGTTCGGATAGAAACCAACGTTTCTCCTGGTGTTCTCCCCTCTCTGATAATTCACAAGTAGACTAGTATCAAAACAACAATTTCTCGTACCATTGTTTTATACGATCTTATCCTGAATTCATAGTTGGACCGGTACTTGATCGATTGTTATCCAACGGTACTAAGTATGGTAGGCTATCGCGTGAGTACTCGACAAACGTCAATATCAGCGAGTGAATTGGACTGTCACTGCTAATGCTGTTTTATGAATGAAACATCCCGTTACAAAAGTAGGTATCTAATCGCCTCCGAACAGGATGATATCGACGTTCTAGAACAATCGTGCTGTACTACACTCGGAATCCCTAAACATGTTCCATAACAAATTTATCTTAATTATTTTACCCAGTTACATTAAAAATAGTTTTCAAAACACTATAAGAATATCGTAGATGATATTTTTCCATTGCAGGCTAGTAATTTGTATCTTTTTGATGCGTATAAGTACTGATACTTTAACGTGTCGACACTCTTCTGGTAATTCATTCGCAGAAAACAGACTTTACATTATTTCATTCTTGTTTCAGAACCTCTCGTTAACCTTGGTGTTTCGGTGTACTTGTCAAGTAGGCATTGCTCAGAGCTTCTCAGTCGTGGTTGAGGTACGAATTGTATTATTCTAAAGTTCTAAAACATGAATCTTATAGATGATTGACCACGTTTTTGTTATGTTTCACGTATGAACACTTGTAATGTACGGTTGAAACATGGCGTTCTCATATGTCTGTAACGTGGAGGAAACTCTCTAGTATACCATTATACACTGTCGAATTTTGATTTTGGCCCCATATTGTCAATGCCCATGAAGCAGTCATTGAAAATACATCCCCAAACCACCGTTGGTATGTTTGGTGCACCACATTTAATCTATTCGAATATCATGTCTAAAGTAGGTTCACACAACATTTCTATCCGTATCGAAATTTATTGATACTAACTAAGAGGGAGCATCCTGTTCACCGTCTGATGGATCACCGAAGTTGTTTCGAGAAATGGTACTTGGTTAAACGTGTATAAAAATTTCTGAAATCTGGATGGATCAGCTACACGGAAATATTGTTGACATGATCTGTTGATGGAGTAAATATGTTACAAACAACTGGTCAATAATAACAATTCAGTGATTGCCTGGGGTACAGTCTCAGCTTCTAGCGGGCCAGTTTGGAGGAAAGTCAGAACTTGACTGGAGAGTTTACTGTCATCCCTCATTGAGTGGTAAATTCGTGAGACCGTCCTTCTTCAATAGAGAAATAAATAGATGATAAGCGACAAAAATTTGACTAATTTCCCGGAAATTATTCTCAATCCAAGTTGACGCATTTATACCTAGAGAGACACGAAACTGAATGTATATCGTATTCGTTTCGGTTAAGCTGATATTCGTTGTGTTCAGTACCAATATTCTGAAGTTTGACGATGCAAACCGAAAACACCTCACCGTTACCGCAGTTTCATTCTCGTTTGCATTGATCAGGTAGGGATAGTCTGAAAGAAATGTCCGAACCATCAACTCACGCGTTGTTAACCAACCTTTTATTCACCATAGGTTGATGGTTCTATGTGTATGAATCGTGATTCAGATCGTAGGTTCCAGGTGCGCTAGTTGTATCGACCAAGCCATATTTAATGACTGCAACACTGAGGATCTGAACTTCACTACGTTACTGCGGCTTCCAAGACTCATCCTCAACCGGAATATCGGGTGAATGAGAGTATCAGACCGTATAACGTAAAGAGTGCTGGCATGAATTTCAGTCCTATCATTTCTAACTGATAGTGCCGAACAGGGACTAACCAGGCCAAGTTAAACTGTAGGATGTCAACAGAATGAGCAGACTGAAAGTCGTTAACATCTGTTGCCCTCATTTCAAACTGGCTATGAGGTGAACTAGGCGCATCCAATCAACCAGCTGTTTACTCATTACCATCTATGCTGTCTAGATTGTATCTGTCCCAAATACTCTATTTTGTGTTTCTGATAATTGCAATTATCCATATGCTATCGCTGCTGCGGAGTGCGTTTTCTTCCTGATTAACGAAGCATTCAGGAGGATTGGTTTGAACTGTAGGACGCATTCAGTCCACTGGTACGAGTGTAACTTCAACTAGAAAAGTACGTCACCAATGGCAACGCGCCAGTGGTTGATGCTGTTACTTAACAGACTAGATACTTTGGTTTGTCATTCTGGTAACCCGGATTACACCTTCCAGATACATGGTAGTGTTTGAAGACTCATAAGATTCTGTGCCTGCTGTCACCCTCGATAACGAGTAGTTGGAGATGGTGTAGAAGTTCATTTAACTTGAGTGTTGTATCAGGGCTAGGAGAATGTCTGGTGAAATCACAAATCGTATAACAAAAAATCGGATGGGGTTTGTCAAATTACACCACCTGTGGCGTCGGTATGATCCTAGCCTGTCTGTGAAAGGCCGAGTGTATAATGCCACCGTAAGGGAAGTCTTACTATACGACTCCAAAACCTGGCTCATCTGCGTAAAAAATGTTCACACAGTGTTCGACTATCGATGGCTCCGAAGCATTAGCGCTATGTAGTCGGCAATGACGAAGTTCTTCAATGTATCTTCGAAACGGATAAACTCTGTCGAACCCTCAGCATACTTATCTCATTTCACAAGATTTGTTGGCTTGTCCACACATTACAAATGCCAACTTACTGCCCTCCATATCGCGTCTTATTTGCGAATGGTGGACTAGATTGGAAGCTGCAGTCTGGTGGCCAGCGTATGATTTGGGTTCGAGGAATGAAGACACTCGCACTGAAGCTTACTTCAATACAGCATTCCTGGCTTCTTGGCTGGGGTCCGAATGACGATGAACGCCTTGGGTTATTAACAATGTTGAATACAGTGGTAAATAGAAATCGATGATACTCGTGTTGTGTATCTCTGTGTGTACCGATTTGATGTTATGTTTTTCTTATGGCTCTACATCTTTCCTCTCTTTTGCCGTTCAGAACTCACAATTTTTTCTTATATTTGTGACAGGCCTGACACTTTGCATAGTTAATTCAAAGCATGTATACACATTCTGTAATCCCTTGATGCGTGCGAACACTTGCCCATGTGTCTTTACATACGTCTGCGATAAGTAAATAAAGTCATGCGTATGTACATTCTTTTTGTAACCTAGGTGATGAATATGTGGGATAAAGTCTATATTACTTACAAGAAGATTACTCATCACCTACCTAGGCATTTCATATATCCTTCATCCTAGTCACTAAGTTCCGTTTAACTTCAACACACATGCCCGTGAATTGCCTACCGATATCTACAATTGTTGTGGCTCAGACCAGCCACCAGTTGATTTATGGGCCGGATATAATCGGAGGGTAGGATGAAATGCCGGTTGAATCGAGAGTGATGAGTCACCCGCAGCAAATGAACGAATTATCTGACAAATCGAGTAGTTTCTGTTAGAAACTGTGACCGATGTTCGCAAACAATCTTGTCTTGATTTGGTGTTCTGGGCACTACAAAGGAAAAACAACACACGCTATCGTGAGAGATTGAATTGATCGACGGGTAGGTGTCTAAGACGTGGTCATGGTCACACGTATGTGTATTGTGCCCTATTTTCCTAATGGATTATTTGGCTAGACCCTGCGACCAGTTAGTGTGCTAGCAGACTAACTGGTGGCTGTTACTGGTGTGCTGTTACTGGAAAGTCGGCTGGTCGGGCTCCGTTAACATTTGCCTATAAGAGATGGGACAGAGATCAGCAAAACGAGCACAAATTGATCAACCGTGTGAAGGAAGCTGTGGCGTTGTGTTCTGAATAGACAGATTTTTACGTAAGCAGCATTGTCTCGAGTTGGAAACCAGT
Source organism: Paragonimus heterotremus (assembly GCA_013368495.1). NCBI lineage: Eukaryota > Metazoa > Platyhelminthes > Trematoda > Plagiorchiida > Troglotrematidae > Paragonimus > Paragonimus heterotremus. The sequence continues at coordinate 64,242 of LUCH01000892.1, read as the reverse complement.
CAGTGTATGCTGTGATGACCCGCGTTATCCCAACAATTCAGAAACCCACCGATTCACAGAAATTAGAGGTATACAGTCCTGTTGGGGCTCCATCAGGACTTCGACTGATATTAACAGCACATCGATCATAGCTGATAACAGCCTTCAAATTGGGATCGACGACGAAAACACATTGAACTCCAAGTGTGTTCTTCTTAGAGCCATAGCCTTATCACGATCGAGATTTGAACTATGGTTCACGATATCAAAAGGTGATCGTGGTGATCATCACGTCTTCTTGAGTACGATCGAATTTTCGTATCTCCATCAGTGAATAAGAAATATGTTGCGATACGTTAATATGTGATTTACTCTCATCAGTCGCAAACGTAAGACATGCAAGTTATATATGACGGACAAATAGAGACAGGCAGTGTATGGACACGCAGGCAGTCACACCACGTATTATGTCATCATCACTACGGCAACCTTATGGGTTGCTTCAACCACTTTTGTGGACATAGCGCCGGCTGATAAGTTCTGATCAGCATGGCTTCGCTAAAGGCCAGTAGCTTCGGGTTCTGTTGACGTAAGGGTATTCTGAATGATCTAAATAGGTCAACCTGGTGACCTGTTATCATGAGGTGTCTAACAATCGATGATGGAAGGCTTCGAGTAACCGATTCGCTGGTTTGAGATTGTTGTACCACGAGTTGTTTCAACCAGTTCGGGACATGTTCTGCCACTCGTTCAGATAGCTGTCGGTCTGTTCTACCTATGTAAACGTTACCGAAACTGCAAGTGGACTGACAAACAACGGGAGAGACAGAATTGTCAGACAAACTGCGTTCGCGATTGCGTAGAAAGAGTCCTTTGGTGGTTTGAGCCAAGCTTAATTGGGCTGCTGCATACGTACGGGATAGAGCACCTCGCTATTTGTGCTTGATGTCGTTTGTCAGATGATCCTTTTTGAATTGCCAAAATAAGAATATATCTCTGCTGAGCTCTTTGAACTGGCTCATTGCATTTGTTCATCATGCTGTCAATGTCTATAATCTTTCCATGATATCCATTTCCCAGTAACGTTACTCTCAGCATCTCATATTCCGTCTGTAGTTTATTCGGTATGCAAATACCACTGACCCTATGGAATAGGGTTTTGACCAAACCCCGCTTGTATGCTATCGGGGCAAAGCTGGCGAACTCATGATATTGTCCGCTCCATCTTGTTTTTCGATGGACCGATTGATGTAATGTCCCATCCCCACTCTTAGTGATGAGTATATTTAAGAAAAACTAAACCGCATTTCGATTCAGTTTTGTGAGACAAGAATAGGTTCAGGTGAATAGAAGTAAAAAGGTTAAAGAACAAATCAAGATTATCAGTATTCGTAAATATCAAAATATTGTCAACATATCGTTCGTACAATATAGGTTTGACAATATTATCTGGGATTTGTCATTCTATTATTTTCAAGAAGAGGTCGGTTAATGTTGTGCCTAAGGGACTACTCATAGCCACTCCGTCTATTTGTCCAAAAGTCCTGCAAACTTGAACCTGATGTTTTCTGTACACAGTAAACTGAGATTCTAAAGGTATTCAGGTGGAATACCTATATCACAATTTTGGCCAGAAATAAGATCACATAAAGCTCAAATGTCTCACGAAAAACGTGTATTATAGTGTCAGTGTCAGTGTTTACCAAACTGTTTGCCAGCCTAATTACTAAGTCAACCGGGGTTTCAAGCCCAGTTCGGAGTGAAACGCTCTGTGAGCCTCCAGGATAAGAAGCAATATTGTTTGCAAATGAGGACGGTTGTGAATAATGCACGTTTTTAGTTCCGAACTGTGAGCACTCAACGACATCCTATACCTCCCCCGGACAACGTCGACCGTGTTAAATTACAATCAGAATAGTAGATTGAGTTATGTCTGAAAACATGTCATGAAGAACAAAACCGTATATAATATGGACTCGTGTGAGCTGGTGTGTTCACACGGTCTTTTCAACCCTTTGTTTGAATCACGTGATCTTTGACGCTGTATGTTTGACTGAGTCATGAGTTGCGTAACACAGGCGATTTACAACTCTCCGTACAATAAGGCCTTTCTAAATCTACGCACACTGTTTGTTTTGATTTCGAAGGTCACGTGTCAGACAGCCATGTGGTGTATCCTGACAGTGACTCCCATTTTCTCCTTCCCATCCTAATTCTTTCAGGTCAAGTCTGAATCTGGACAAAACGAGAGAGACGTATAACAGACAATCTTACGAACAGACTGAACTTCAGGTCATGCACTTTAAATATGCGTTGGAATTTAAACAAAACAAACTGCAAGTGGCGCAGAGGGATAAATGCATTCAGTCACCTCTTGCGTTTTATTCAAAAACAACCCGGTCGTGTTACCAAGTGGGCCTTCCAATAACCGACTGGTGGATCGATTTTATTTGCTCGTGGATGAAAAGGGACCATCACTCAAAGGTAACGAACAATAAAATCCTACTTATCAGCAATACACAATCCTACATGTCAAAGGTCACAATTACCGAGTTTCGTAGCAGCCGTTTGCACTTCAGTTGAACTCATTTTTATCACACAGCGCATACTCACGTATGATTTCAACTGGAAGTAGGCCTGATAGGAAAGCAAGCTGAGCAATATCTACCCTTAAATCCCATCATCTCATCTATGGCGATGGCAAGATAAACAGAATCGTTGATCTTTCCAGACCTGTTTGCACCGGTAACGCACCATGTACGCTATAATGTGAAGACGTGTTACAATGCAAATGATTTTACGAGCATCAGGTTATTAAACACGCCGAATCATTGAATTTTCCTCTCACAATAATTCAATGTGGCTACCCGAGGTACATTTGGACGAACTTGATTAACAGCAAACTGGAAATCCACAAAATTTAGCCCCACCTCATTCTGTTTCTGGCCAATTACGGGTTAAGACTCAAGTGATGCTCAACTGTTGACATCTTCTACTCAGTTACCTAAGGTCTGTCAACCGTCACTTCGAATAAACCCATGTTAAATTTAGCGTGTGACTGGGATTACGATGTGAACAAAAATTAGAAAATCACCATCTGCTTGATCTATGAATGCACAACCACTGGTTGAACTTCATGGTGTGGACGGTTATGAAACCTTCAGGCGAAGGAGAAAGCTTGAATCAAATTGTACATGGCTGACCAACATAGACACTGATACATGGAACGCTATAGTTAGGTAGCCGTTTGGCATCCTTTTGTATTGTGACGAATGGCCAGACCGGAGACGCGACTATCCCAACACTTGGTGGCGGTAACATATGGCCAAAGCCTACAGCGAGTGGACTCGGACAACACGGACGACCGAACGAGCCATCGCTCAACGGAACCGGGTAAACGGGCGAGGAACTGCAGGCAGGAAACTCACGACAGAAGATATCAGCCTCACAAGGTTGGTGGCATCCGGTTCCAATTAGCTTGTCACAGTGACCGAAGCCAAAGGAAGCTTGCGCTTAACCATCACCACTTGTGGTTCCACTCACACACCATGTATCCGGTGTAAACCCGAAGGAATAAAACCAGGAAGCGTGTGAGTGCGGCCTTTCTATCCAGCTGGCTAATGCTGGTTAGTAATTCATAGGCTAGTTCGAAACTGAAAACCCCGTCTCTCGAGAAGTAAACAGACTCCAATGGTGAGATCTGAACTGAGAAGAAGAATATTGAAAACGCAATGCAAGAAGTGCCTCAGTATATAAGTACATGTTAATGCACTCTAGATAGGATACAGAGTAAGATTTAAAAAATTGTCTGGGAAGTCGCCAGTTCCCCGAGAATATTGTGTGACCGGAAGTTCACTTGTGGGTGATCTTCACCCTTGCATGATCATGCACTGCTCCAGTCTTGACAATCGACCTAAGCGCTTGTGACAACTGTTGTTGTCATTCCGACTACACACCTAACCTGTACTGTATAGACTTTTGCCACGTCCATTCCCTTTGACCTTGCTTGTTGCAATTCCCAAACCCTATAAATACGAACAGGTTTGTGACCATGTTGTCTTCGGGCTAAGCGACATGAAGCTTTGTGTGAAGGTCAGCCCTTTTTCTCTGCGTTCATGAGGTAGCATCGGGTAGATGGGCTGGATGGGAAGAGACTAACTGCCAGCGTATGGTCCGTACTCGCTGTTCATTACCGTTATTCGTCGTGCTATTATCCACCGTTCCATTGTTCGTTATTCCGCTTCCGTTTACTCCCTGGTAGGCCGTACAATCAGCCATAACAAAAATGTATGGATAAACAGGAATAAAATAGAAAAACATTCATCACACAGTACACCAAAAAAACGGAAGAAAACGAAAGGCAGCACACCAGGTTTCTGAAAACAGGAGCGGGTGAGTTTCAAACGACGGTAGTCGTTGGTGAATAAGAAAAAGAAGAACGGTAACATATGATATAACCTACTTCACGTTAACATACTCGTTGTCTCTTGGCCGACGGTGTACTATGAGTAGGCTGATAACCTACTGATCTGAGACGGTCAACGCATTCACGACTATATATAGCGCCACACCATATAATCATGTCACCACGAC
>LUCH01000892.1:5540-59170 GCA_013368495.1 Paragonimus heterotremus | reverse complement strand
TTCATGTTTCTTTGCTGTAAAACAACGTAGACAGTATCACTGTATTTTAGACAGGTAGGGTGGTTTTCATCTTCCGACTGTGATTCTTCCAGACATGTCTCTAAAGACGTCTCTCAAGCAGTGTTACCTTTCGACGTGTGAGTTCTCAACTCTTGGCCCATAAACAAATCTGCTGTGAGGTGACTCTCCAAGTTGCGGAATTCCATGCAGCCATCTACAGTGTCTACCTTGATATGTATTCCGGGTGCCAGCTCAGCACTTCGGTTCGAAAAGGCTGAAGGAAATAAAATGAAATAAAGCGATATCCAAACCAAATTTCACTGTGCCCAAATAGCATACCACCATCTACAAACAACGATATGCGCAATATCGATCTACGAGTTTTGACGCCGAAACGTCGGGTATCCAACAGGCGACCGTCTGTGCATCAGTCATGTTTAACACCGTCCTGAGAATTATGTGGAACAGCTGTTGAACCGGCATGGTTGTGTATCAGCTCACCTAGATTTTACCACCAGCAGTCCATGATTCTAGACAGTGGTTCATCAATTTGACAGAAGGGGCTAAGGAACGTGGCTCTTTCATTTTCCTCGCTGAGGTCCACTGGGAAATCAAACAGGCTCATGATAACTGGATCGTTGTCGTCAGATCAGCCCTGGAGTAGCTGGCAGCGGATGCCGATCGTCTCGATGCAACCTGAGTATTATTCAGAGATGGTTCGTTCGACTGGATGACATGGCCATCTGTGGAGTGAGGTCAGTATGCTTAGTTTCAAAATACGGGAGTGGGAGTTCAAATTCCCCTGTTGATGATTTTGAACCGGGTTATTCGAAAAATCTGCCTGGATGCGAACATCAACATCATATATAAATATTGGCCGTCATCTAAGATAAACAGACTTACGAAGCAACTGACTGCGGGGATTTTTGGACGTTATCCAAAGCTACGGATAAATCCATCTTGGTACACCATTCACGTGTTACTAAAGGCATATCTGCATATACAATCGAGCTTTTTAACGTGATGTACGGGTGGGGCCAGCAGTCTGCCTAACGAAGTGCTACCCATCACCGTGATCTTACAAATGAGTGGACCAGAGTTTGAATACATATGCTGGACACGTTTAAGAAACAACACCGTCAATCATCAAAAGCCCCTTCCCGTGAGTAGTTCACAAGACCCTCGTTTCACTCACAGCCTACTGACATTATACGTTTCCGTTTGGCGACGTCAGACAAGTACCATGTGTCCTGCAGTGTACTTTTGTGATAGACCACAATTCACCGCCGATAGATGTATGTCCTTTATGATCGTCGTCGTTGATATTAGGTTACTTATTCTCATGGAATGGCACCACATCAATCTAGTGGTTTTGTGGTTGATAAGGTGAGCAGAGTCGGATGTCAATGTTCGGCTGAATAGCTGCAAGAGCATATCATGTCGAGTTGCCTTGATAACGCGGAAAGTAAACCGGTTAGGATCCTCCCAGAATATCGGTAATATGATAACAAGATGTCATTCAGCAAAACACGATCTTAATTATCCAACACACTTTTTCCCAGTCCACGCGCGCGCTCGCATTTACGAACCAGAATTCCAGTCCACAACATAGCGACAGTTTCCACTCACACATCGCGTGCACATCTGCCTGGTTTGTCTGTGTATTAGTGCATGTTGCTTTTCAGGACTCGGGGGAGGATGGCGTTGAGGTTGAGCACCGGACGGATGGACGCCTACTAAATTTTCCACGTTTCGGCGCTCCAACCCGGCTACATACCTCAACGAAGCGCATGCTTCTGTTTGCAGATGACATCGCGCTGTATACCCACAGTGAAGACGAAGTGTAATGTTTGGTCACGGCTTCCGCGACCGCAGCATCCAGGTATGCACTGGGTGTCAACACAGGTAGGACGTTTTCCTTCTTTCATCAATTTCAAGGTGAGGTGCTGTTCCTGCCTCTGCTCCGGAAATTCACCTCACTGGAGATGTCGACGGCTGCGTGGACTTCTGCCACTTGGGTAGCGCCTTGTCCACCTATCTGTCTGCGGACCGCGAGTTACGAGGTGGTGTGGCAAGACCTAATGTTGTTGTCGGACGTCTTGAAGGACGTGTCTGGAAGAATCACAGTCGGAAGATGAAAACCACCCTACCTGTCTAAAATACAGTGATACTGTCTACGTTGTTTTACAGCAAAGAAACATGAACGTCCCATCAACGGAACGTACAAAATCTGAGCCACTTTCATCTACACAATTCAAAACGCATTTTATGTGTTCGATAATCGAACATGAGTCCGAACACTGAGGTATTTCGGTGAGTCGACATGGACGGAATAGAAGCCATGCTGATGGTCAATCAACTTCGTTGGTTTGGTCACGTCCGTAAAATGGGGACGACCGGATTCCGAAACAGGCGTTGTACGGACAAGGGAAATAAGGTGGGTGAATATAATAGACAGAAGATACGATAATAGGATGTTATTCAAACATGTCTTGCGAGTTGTAATATCGGCTTTAGACCTTCGGAGAACTTTGAACTAAACAGGACTGTCTGGAATAGGCTGACTCGCACAGACATCCGGAAGTTCAATTAGCGACAGCTGTGCGATCGTGAATTCAACTGCGCGGTACGCAAAGCACTTATTGGTGCCGTAGGTCGTGGTGACATGATTATATGGTGTGGCGCTATATATAGTCGTGAATGCGTTGACCGTCTCAGATCAGTAGGTTATCAGCCTACTCATAGTACATCGTCAACGGAGAGAGGTCAACCAGGTTAGGGGCAAGTAAGTTACTTCGTTTATATCTCTTTCTCGCTCGTGTCGACCAACGACCACCATCGTTGTTTACCAAATCACTAGTTTTCCTTTGCAGATGGTTGGATCATACTGGTCTTCTGTCTCCAAATTTCTTCAGTTTAGTTGATGCATTATATGATGATGTTTTTGCTTGGCTTTCGATTCAACCTTAAATTTTTGTTGTTCTTCTTAACCCTGTCTGGTTTGCAATAATGTATACTACTATAGTGCCTTACATTTCCAACATCTTTCTTCCTCATCTGGATCTTATCATTGGAGTCTCTATTTTTTATTTCCAAGGGATGAGGATTCTATATACCTACTACTACTGGTACTGGCTGACTGGACTACGAAGACTCCACTCACACGTCTTCTGGTCTTACTGCCTCAGGTTTACAATTGATACAGAGTATGTGAGTGGAACCGCAAATGACAGAGCGCAATCCGCTTGTGGTAAGTGTTAGGGACAGACATCATTGAACTTCGGTCAATGTGATAGGCTAATCCGAAACGGAAGCCGCCAACGGGTTGTCTAGTCGACGACCTCAGGATCAGCTATTCCCAATTGTTTTAAATCAATGCGGGTTGTTATGGTTAGCACTAGTAACAATAATAGTGTCAGTGATTATCGTCCGACATGGATATGTTTCTCGTTTGCATGCTTTGTGAATGATGCGAATGCACAGAATGATTAAGTCACTTCACTACCTATGTCTACTGATTTCACTGAATAACTAAAACAATCAGCGGACACATAATTCAGGTTCGGTTCTGTGGTAGTCCTAACTATCTGAACGGCCGTTTGCAGACCACAACACATTATAGTTTCGGGTCCACCAATCGTAACGGCACGACCACAACCAACGATGAGTGTTCTGATTGGCCTGATACTGTTGGTCCACCAACTGCCAACCAGGACAATCCCCTGCGATTCACACAGCTGAAACAAGTGACTGTTGAAACACCGTTTTACATTGTCTAACCAACTGCATCATATACTGCTATGTATGAAAGTGCTTTTGGCTCAGAGTAAAATCGTAAATGTATCCACAGCTCCCGGTCTGCTATTTCTACTGCGTCGAGGCTAACACTGGGTTCGAGCTAGTTCATTACTTTCTGTTAGTTCTGTGAGTTCACTTACTACAAGTTTACGCATTCGTAACGGTCGTAACCGCAAGACTAGGACTAATCCATGGCAATAATGTATTTGTCGTATCGTCCTAAATGGTGACGATCTACACGAACAAAACGCGATCATCAAATAGACTGGCACCTGCTACCTCAACGCACACTGAAGCTTTATGGCATCATCCCTATATATGTCAGGGACTGACGCGTTACAAGTTGTGTAGAGTATAGCTCTCAGGGTGGTTATTGGAGCGGTAGTCTAAGTGACGATCCGAACTGCGTTTATTTCAAGACTATCCATCCGATTTTGGCCAAATTAGATGCACATCGTAAAGAACACTTTAAAAAGGCTACGGTGATAGCAGAACTTACTTTGGATTAGGGTCTTCACGTTTTGGAAAGCACTGTTTGACTCTATGGTCACGGCTGATCCAGTAGAGATGTTCAAGAATCTACTCGATCAACACGTGGGCGAGGAGCAATCGAAACTAATGCTCTCTTGTCTACTTCTTTATCGAATTCCCATAAGTCACCAAATGTGTCTATGTAAGGCTGTATTTTTCAATATCTGTCCGTATATTTTTTTGGTTGTGTACGTGTTTTACTTCAACGTGTTGGCGTGCTACGCACCAATGTCTCTCGTTTCATTCAAGCTTCATTTATTACAACCGTTTTCTTAACACATGAGAACTGTCCGGTAAATTTTCTTCTCTGATTCTCACAGAGGCAAGAACGTGTAAACTTTTGCTCTCCCTATCTCCTGTATGAACCTGTAAACATATAAAGGATTTCAGAAAAAGTAAAACGAGGGAATCAACCGTAAATGTTTTTTGAGCAACTGAAATCTAGAGAAAGTTGTTGACAAGATAGCTAATGGAAGATGGAGCGGAAAGTGTGCAGGTCCAGCTGAACAGCGAACATTACTCACAACTATATCCTTCAACAGGCAAAGACCAACAGGTAATTGTTTTTTAATACACTAAAGGTGGTTGCTGATGGTTAGTCATTGGAACTTCACGATACCCTAAAGTTTTTGAGTTGTGTTCATTCAGGAAGACCGTAAGCGGTTATGCAATATTGATTTGGCGATGCGCAGTCGACAGAAGTAGCGCTCCGAACTCCCTGAGTGTTATACACTAACGGGTGCACCACTGTCTTCTGCTAATAATTACGAATTAGTACTTTGGAAGCTAATTATCATCCAAATACAGCTTATACATAGAACGATAGACTGTTCCCTCCGAATAAAACAGAAATTTCATAGTGGAACTGAATGGTACATAACAGTAGTGTTAGACAGCTACCTCTGATAAAACTGTCGTACAGTCTTACGACCTAATGATTTTAATAGACATTAGTCGCGTGGATCGGTATTTGTATTCCCTGTCCTACTCTGCATTCCACGCTGTTCATGGGATCGAGATTTCTGACGCAATTAGGAAAGTCGGCCGCCTGTGATCATGCCTCGATTAACTCGCCATCGAACATGACTGGGGTGAAATTGTTCTGGAATTCTATTGAAGTGCCGAGATTGGGACAACTCAGATGTAAATCCGCGTAGAACCGAAGTAAACAGAAAGGCTCTGTGAAATTTCTTCAAGCGGCATGTAAGACGTGGATATTGTATATGCATTTTCAAATGTGGGCACCGGATAAAAGATAGCCAGAAAGGGAAGCCGGTGCTTCCCGGGATTTCGTCAGTGAATCCATCCTTCTCTGGACAAGTGCAACAAAACCCATGCCCCTTTCAGTCATCAGTATGCCCAATGGGATAACATCTGGTTGTCAGAAATACACAATTTGGGTGTCCAAGGAACCCTGTGCCTTTAACTAAAACCCGTATTAATGCTGGATTGGGGCAGGTAGCACTGTAAATGCCGTAATCGCATGTAGAGTCGGCTTTTTTTAGATTGACGAATCAAAATTCACCTTATGGCAGCAGGCTCGAAGTTTAGACAATAAATAACCAAACATCCGGCATAAACGGCACTTGTCCCTGTGTTAAAGGAGGTGATCATCCTACACACTTAAGCGGATCAACAGGTTAGGTAAACCAGGGAAATGGTTTGCTGACATTAGTCACGAATGTCACTGTAGAAGAGCATCACAACACTTTAGCTTTACAATTATTCCCCTAACCACAAAGACGAGTCACTGGCTCTTGCAAGATGATAACGCCAAGTTTCATTGTGACCGTCTAATCAAACAATGCAAAGTGAACTACTGAATCCACTTCTTTCCCTAACCAGCTTATGGGATACGTCTAAGCATCACCGAAACCCCCTGAGACTACTTATGTCGCCTAGTGAAACAGTCAGACCTCCTCAGTAGCACCGAATAGATTTTGAAAATAGCTTTAAGCAGTATCCCCAAGGCTCATAACAATAGAATGTTTGAAGCGAAAGATATGACTGGGGAATCAGAGTATGGAGTGACAGCATACGCAATGAAGGTCACCGTCATTTTCCTCTTATAACACCTACTGCTTTGACAGGCTCGGTTATACTGTACATCTGAAATAAAGAAGGAGTGATTGAATACAAATGATACTCAATTTGTAAAAAAGCAGTTATTCATTTACTTACTAGTAATTCGTCCTATGGCTGATTCGTTCGATACGGTTTGCAAGTCTTAAAAAATCCCTTCCACCTTCGAAGTGCAAACACCTACAACAATCTCTGATCATTGTCTCCGAGGGCATGACGTGATATATACCTATTTCCAATTTGAAAAAGTTCAATCTAATATCAATCTCATCCTCTGCTGCATTTGTAAACTTATAACTTTCATGGTCATGGCTCGTCCATGCGCAACAACCAGGCTGTCGAGTTACACTTGTAGCCTTGATCCCTAGGTTTACTACCTAGCGTGAATGAAAGCCACTCGCCATCGATCAGTCCGTGTGTGTTAAACGACTGATCATTGTTGGTAGTGCAGTAGCATTCATGACATTAGTCAGACAATCGGACAAAGCCACAATGTCATGAGTGCCATAGAAATGTTAGTATTGGATACCTAAAACCTTCGTATTCTCCAGGTGGTCAGTGAATATTTTGGGTAGCAGGAATAAACCGAAGAATCATGAACGTGGTTCATGTGAAAGATGTGCATTGAACATCGATAGGTTGCTGTAACAAGCCTAACTGTGCTTACAACCCCTAAATGAAATTTTGAAACGAACGTGTTGTGCATACCGTACTAAAAGTAAACAGTAATTAATCCATACATGCAACTCCCGCTCTTACCGGGTAACTCAGATGCCGGAAACGAGCTTGAAAAACATCATATGAGCGTGCCGATAGGTCCCTGGGTCAGATGAATCGATTGCGATGTCGCGGTCCTGTCTGTCCGTCGGGCTAGCCGTTGTCTGATTGTGGTCACAAGCCATTTGGTGTGACAAAGGAAGCGACATGCTTGTATGCGTGAACGCACAAAAGGACAGGCGCACTCGCTCGGATTTGCGTCATCTAAAACTGGGTTTACCGGAAAAGCATGTGCGATGCGGACGCAAGAGTGTAAAATACGCAAATATCGAAGACGGCCAGATTCTGGGTCACTTTGAAGTCGTCGGAATGATGAGACACCGACTTGGTGACACAAAAATTGTTGAGTGTAAATGGTCTACAGTGTTCGGTATGTTGTCTACATAGGTGAAGGTAGTCGATGTCATATTGGCAAGTACCTTCATCAGAGTCCGTCTCTCTCGGTACCGATAAGTGCCTATTTGACCATGAAAACCATCCATGGTGGTCAAATTGTAGTAGCCGCTCTGTTAAGGCTGGCTTACTAGACACTCTTGAAAAGAGTCTGTTCAATTTGGTTATTTCATGTCAAACACTTCTCACGGCTGACCATAACCTACTCAGACAGCATAGTTAGAAGGGAATCAATTAAGTTGTCTTTTGCTCGTGTTAGACTTCATCAATAGTTTGTTCTTTCACTCTGACCGAGAGTTGAACAGTTGTCATCTGGATGATGAAATATATGACAGAAATTTTTGATGTATTGCCTAATAAAAAACTACTCCTTCAAGTGGATATGCTCAAATTAAGCAACTATTTTTTTTTCTTCCTTAACGGGTTGCCCTGAGAACGGCAAGTTCCTGCATCCACTGGTTATCATTTGGCCTCGGTTCAGTTAATGCTAGTAACAGTCTCTACTGTTCACGAGAACTTCGACGAGACATTTTTGTTTCATAAACTAGTGTGTACATGAACGAGCTAAATATGCTTTCATTGTTACGGTTTTTGTTAACCGTGCTGCCTAATCATTGCCAAACATGTCTACTCGGAGCCTGATGTGACGCCTGTGTCGCAAATTTCTTTCAGTCTGAACAATCAGATACAAAAGCTGACCACGAGATTTGGTGTGTGAGCCAAGGCTAGTTTGAGTGATCAAAAGCTACTGTTCCTCTGATAGGTCAGTCAGTGTAAGATATCATAGAAACGCAATAGACTAGCTCAGAAAAGTTTTAGAAATTCAGATTTGAAATACCAAGCGGAGAGATGAAGATACAAGCATGTGAGAACGTGTTAGTTTAATCGCTAGGTGAGTAACTCATTTTGATGTCAAACTGAGAAGGTAACGAGGGCTATGGGGTTGCACTGGCAAATTGAAAACGTGATAGACCGCTTGAAGACTGTTCTGCCTAACAGATCTTGTTATCCAGATGGCCAGGCAAGCTGTGAACTCTTTTACCTGTCGAAAGTGTTGTATATTTAGGTGATCTAATAGTTTAAGTGGCCATCACCGTGAAATAGATAATTTTGTGATACATACACCTTACTGTCCACCGTAATCCTGGAGTTAAACAGTTCACTTCCTCTGTGTATGATGGGTTGCCTTAATGAATCACCACTACCCCCCACCACATTCAGGTAAAGTCATCGCGTGTGTGGAGTTCAACCTGGGACTCATCGGTCCAGACCATTCTAGCCTATTGCCACGGAGGCTAAGCATAATATCGCATGATCCAAAACAATTGCACTTTTCTATGCTTTTCTTTCTGGCAGGGAATATGACGTGAGATTGTGACAAACATTCCGAACTCGTGAATTTTCCTGCCTTCGATTCCCGGTGGTAAAGTACACACGCAGTAAGTGTAGATCATCTCGTTCTGTAGTACTTCTTCTTCGTCCGTTTTTCTCACTTACGTCCCATATCCCCGGTTAAAATATAGCACGATATCTACCTTCTTAACGTGTTTAGGGAGATCAGTTAACTGTTAGTAGTCCATTGCCATGAGTTGCCCATCCGAAACCTGACACTTCTTTATCGGTCAAATAAATCAGTTTCATCCAACTTCGACGTACCACAGTGTAAACATTTGATGTGTTGCCACCTCATAGAAACATGTGCCCATTACTAGACAGCAAAGATCGCAAAATACTCGTTCGTTGACAGTTAGACGAGTTATGCCGCAAAAATACAGAGAGTGGCAGAGGTTTCACGTCCGATATCAACAAGTGGTGACATATGACGATAGCCAGTTGTGTTTGAACTGCCAGTCTGTAAGTTACTCACAAGATATGCGGTATGTTTGTTGGACAGTTTATGGTGATCCTGTGAAGTCCTTGATGAGGCTAATGGAGTAGTACGCGCTTCGCAATCACTAGGATTGCAATTCAAGCACTGTCCAGGCAAATGCTTGTGTTACTGATGGTAGTCACCATGTCAACTGCGAACGCTGAGCTTCAATCATCCATCCAATCTCCCTGAATTGCTCAAAACTGTTCGGAATAGGCAATGCTAGTTTGCCAAATCTGGCAGGTCATAATCGATTGTCAACTGTCAGAGACATTTTCTTAACCAGGACGAGTTTGGTTAATGGAGTCGAGGTAACGAAAAGGACGTCGATCTGTTAATTGCATGGACAAGCATTCACTACACAAACTGGGAGCAATATACCACCAGGTCCAGCAAAATAATCACTATTTTGTTCAACGAACGCTACCGGTCAAATTTTAATCCGTTGGTTGCAGTCTGTTTTAATGTACCAATCTAAGTGAGATGGATTCTTTCCAAATAGTGTGCTTGAAATGTAATTCAACACGCGCTTGGAATACTTTTCCTGAAACGATTTTGTAGCGTACGAATTGGTATGTGTTTACAAATTCTTTGTGAAATGCAGCTGCATACCAGAAAATGTATGAACTTGGGGTATGACAAAAGTTTCACGAGGTGAATGCCTATTGAATCGACTGCGGAAGGCAAAAATTATAGAATGATTTCCATCGTATGCATATTGAGAGTGATGAATGGCTGAGTAGACGGTTGATATCTTACGATCGAACTTGTTGTACTCGGTCTTGGCCGGAAGTAAACGTCTGAAAAAGAAAGCGAACGGCTTCCAAAGTATATTGATGTATTGTTGAAGAACGGTGCCGACTGTGATGTCTGACATGTCCATAGTTATACTTATCTCTGTAGCTGGGCCCAAACAGTGTAACATAAAAACGATGCTCAACTCTTCCTTAATGCGGTCGAACGATTCGATAGCTGTCGCAGACAACTCGACGTCACCAAAGTAAAACGACTGAAAATTGTTCAAACCTAGCGCATTGCAAAATGAATCGTCCGTAATGAGTCACCATTCTGTTGAAACGACTGATGGCAGCTAGTGTTGTAGGAAGGGAAAAGTGGCTTATTGTTTCTGCTGTATCGGCCAGCGGTCGAACGTCGTGCCAATCAGCATAGGGTCTACTATGTGTTGGCTAAAAATACACTTCTCAATAACAGTTAGGCTGACAGATGCTAATCTATCGAAGCGCTGTTTGGCAGATGATTCTGGTGCTGTTATTCAGTGGTGTTTGTGTCTTATAAGTTGTCGGTATAGGGATGGTTAAAACCCAATGGACGGAACACAACATCATGTCATCGATGGAAGGACGAAACGTTCGAATGATGTCTCCTAAACTGAACAGCGGGGGGGTAAAAACTGGAATAAATCGCATTGTCTACTAACGGCTGTCTTGGCCATACCCCCGTTAGCATCCAGATCAATTTTCGAGAACGCATGAGCATAATAAAGGCTGTGTAACGTGCGGTCGAAACCAGCAAGCTCACATAGGTTGAATTTGAACTGTGTATCGGGGCGTGCTGCTGTGTTGTCGACGCCGTTTTAGTTTTCGTTTGTGTAAGTCGTGTGCATGACTTACTTGGTCTTTGGCTCATACTTGTTTCTTGATGTTTCCTTTTACAGGACTGTTGTTGGATCCCCTACTTCGGAAGAGCGCTATCCCCCAGTATCCTCACGTTGCCCCACAGTTGGTCTGCAAGCTTAACGGACAACCAGAGTAAAGACGGCCGACTTGCATGTTACAGCTGATGGTGACGTCCCGAATATATTGGATCGAGTAAGTGAAACGTTCCATGACATTATTAAATGAACAGTGGTCTCCAATTGAACGCCACTCCCCGAAATTTTTAAGCGCCACGTGAAAAGGTAAGGCCAGGGAGTTTCCTAAAGGGTGGATGAGTACGTGGCCGAACTCGGAGCGGGCTATTTTCTACCCATCCGGTGCCAACCTACAAGATTTGGTTAACCCTTAAGAGCCAGGCGTAACTACGTGATGCTGCGTGTAACCAGCGACAGTAGGCAAACATGTTTATTGAGTAGGAAATTATACGACTCTAGTTTTTTTTTAGGGTTTTGCTACGCGAGAATGGTTAAAGCGGTAAGTGGTTTACTTTGGTTGATCAGACGGCGTTGTTTGGAGCTTACGAAAAGGTTGAACTACAGGAGAAGACCGATGCCGATTACCACCATGTGGATGTCAGCAATCGTGAAGATCCAGCAAAAAAGGCTACGGACACCTAAGTTAGGCATGCGGGAAAGTTGACCAAGCTCTTTCATAGCGCCTCCATTGACTGCGTAGAGACACCATATGGTCGATGGGCCTAAACGGTGTACTTCTGGTGGAATCATGTTGACCTCTGCACCACCGGACTCCGGATTTATGAACGTTTAGGAGGAAAAGTCAACCGGCGGGAGAATTTTTGTTGGTGATCATGAGAAGTTGGGTGTCTTGTTTGCTGAATGGACGAAGTCTGCGGAGCTGTTGATATCATCTGGTGTGCTTCAGATAATTGAAAATCCCCGCAAACAGAATTAGAAAGACATTTTCAATGAAAAGACTGCTTTCGATCAATTCCCCTCTTTGGCTGGTACAACTGTATCAAATTAGGTGAGGATTATTGATCAAAACTAAAGAAGAGACAATGTGATGGGATAAGTGTTTAACAGTATTTCGTTGTGGTTGGGAATGCAAGTGTAGTCGGCCATCGGTAGTCAATGCTAATCGGGTTAGGTCAGTGGGACGGGATTAGTTGTTTCACAGACGGCCGTGTTTGACCAAGGAAGCATCAGGATTTGAACGAGTTATTTCTGAACACACGAATCCGGCTGGTGAAACGGAATTGCAACAGCCTCAAATGATGATAGGATGCAACATGTGACCTTTAGCGATAAGCTGCCAGAGTGCTAACAGACAGTGTGGAACGTTTTCTTCGTGTCAGGATTAATATATATATATATATATATATATATATATATATATATACATATATATATATATAGCCGAAGTAGTTGTGGTGGTTTACGGCCACCGAGCTCAGTTATGCTTAAAGGCTGAGTAACTTGTTAACTGTTGAACATTTCATTTCGTCAGTAACGTGTGGATGGGGCGCAGCAACAGCACACTGAAAACACTTTAACTCGGAATTAATCTAACTTAGCGAGAATGTGACTTCTAACCATACAGAGTGCGATTTAAAATTATTTTCTCCATTAGGAACGAAAAGTATGACAAATGTGTTGATTATGTCTGGTAAAGTATGGTCGTGAGCTGCAATCACAACACAAGTGATAACGAATAAGATATCCCTTTATCCACACAAGAATATAGGACCAGTAATCCACAGCTATACCAAGAATATATTTGCTGAAAACTAAACAACATTTGGACAAGCTCACCAATTTAACGCACGTTTCACTAAGTCGTCAACTACGGATACAAGTCAAACCAGGCGTAATATAAAAGGCCTTTGAGAACGGAAATGGAATATTTATCAGGCGGTATGTACAAGTAGCCAGCGGTCTTGGATAAAGCTGTAAACGACACTTACGTTGAGGTTAGCTACACAGTTCAAGGATCGATAAGCGACTAAAACGGAAATGTGTTCTGTTTTGATTAGTGCCGCCCACTGACATGACGTGAACAACCAGTTTGGTAGTACAAATCATGTGTACTTCCTTAATATGTAACTAGTGCGTTTTGTAATTGTTTTACACATCATACTGTTGGTAGACCAGAAAGATCTACAGGTCGCTAAAACCTACCGGGACAGTGATCCCTGGATCATTTGGTGGATTCCATATGAGATAGTGGGACGGGTGGGCAACCGAGTCCAAATGTGAAATATCCGAGCTCCTTGTGTGGCTTTGTAGCCCAGCTGGTAGAGCGGTTGCCGCGTTGAGGCATAGTGTTTCTGTCGTTGGTTCGAATCCAGCCGAAGCCCTGATTTTTCATAGTTGGGTCTCATCTAGATTCATAAATCTGTCAAACTACTTATTAGTAATATTATATTTTGCTCACACACTACTACTGCTGTGATCCAAGAACGCGGATGGTACAAAATTTATTTATTCGACAAAGCAATACATCGGTTAAGCATTTAAACCAGACCTGTCACAAAATCACTTACTTACACGTGGTATTCGGCTGCCACAGGTATCAATGTTCAGTTCCATTAAGTAGCAGACACCGTTATGGGCGATGCTACACTTTGATGCTCCTTCCTGCAGTCTTCTTATAACTTGTATGATGTCAAAAATTATGCCCTACACCTACTACTGAATAGCCGCGGTATGAGCAGTATAATACGATCGCTCAACCTCACTGCATTACCATGTGAGTATCGCTAATCTGATTTTGGTCGCAAAGGGTAATGCCCTCTAACTATAATTTGAATCATAAGCCGGTGCGTTTCTCATCGGTTTTGTTGAAAAAATTTGCAAAATAACCCAGTATGTAATTTCAGTACCTTGTTCACGGACTCACTGTTGCATACCCAAGTTTCTTTGGTGAATGTCCTACCAGATACGGTCAGTTTACCTCATTGAAACCAAGGTGTAGTACCACTGTGGTGGAGTAGCACAAAAAATGTAGGCATACACGGAATATTTCAATTATCTGACGTAGTTCGCCTAGCACCTGTCAACGAAACATCCTGAATAAGACAATGAGGTTTGCCAAATTCATGGGCATGCCTGCGTCTCCGATGTTTAGTGTCTCACTGTCGTCGAAGACAATAGGAATACCAGCCAGCTGGACTACCCGTTAAGTCTGGTTCAATAGCCGTTTAGTCTGTACAATTTTCAGATCACCTGCGACCACCTCAAATCAGAATTCGGTCCGCGACCTGATTTATGCCCAGTCGCAACTTTCAGTATGTTCAATCTTCTGGTCACTTAGGTCCTCCTGAAAATACAAGGGCGTTTCACTTGTAGAAGCGAACGAACCGAGATAAGGGTATAAAAATAACGCAACGATTAAATAGGCAATTTATTATCGATTAGCGAAATAGATGAATGTGCAATAAACTGGGTAAGCGACTATACAACGCAGCTTGCGTGCTGCGTCAAGTTAAAGTCGTCTGTAAAGTCCGAGTGCGCAAGATACATTTTGGTGTCTACATTTCCCACCAAACACAGGGTTTTGCAACAAATTGCGTACAGATGACTTTTGACAGTTAGCCGAAGATAATTTGAGCCATTGCAGAGCTCCCTTTAGAAGACCGACCGGGAATTGACGACGATAATGCAACAATGTGTAAGTTAACCGAGGCGGTTGACACCGATGTGAATAATTCAGTTCACTCCCTACCATACATATCGTCTTGACAGTCTGTGGAGGAAGAAGGGGAACGGTCGTAAGTAATCGGAGGTCTATTAATTGACAGACAAATAACCACGGTTAGACGGGACACAAGAACAATTATTTTAGTGATCCGTCTTGGTGCGGAAGGGATTTTGATTGACTGCAGCGCAGTGCACTGTAGAATCCCAGCCTCAATAAGACCCATCGTAAACAGTGCGTTTCTATGCCCCTCGGATAATTTTAACTTTGTGTACTTTCTTTGTGAGGTGACAGCATCGTTCGTCCTTATCATAGACGTCGAATCGCTCAACTGCGGTTTCTGAAGCGTGCAATGATTATTGCTAAAAAGTGACATTCTCACTGAATGTTCGCTTTGATCCCAGTCAAAAGAATCTTTTAACCATTCGTCTGTTCACTGGTTCACTCATGCCGATCATAGACTTGATCAGAGGGTACTATTGTTCGTGTTACCATTCCACACAACAATGGCAAGGAATACTCTACAAGAAAAAAAGGGTTAAATTCAAGTAACACACATCGCCATCTTGGATAGCGGAGTCCACCTACTCACCCTACTTAAAAGAATAGCAAGGGTTACCATATTCCTTGACCACAGAGTGTCTCATCACCTCGCGATTTCATCCAGTTGTTGACGATCTGAGTAAACAGTGGCCAATGTGTTACACGCTCGATTGACACATGGGATACGTGACCCAACCATTGCATACGACGCAACCTGATTGCTGTACCGACTGATCACGTATCTCGAGTTTTCCGAAATACGTGTTGGTGACTGAATGTTTTCATCAACAGTCTAAAAGTTCTTCAAACGTCAGAAACCACCTCTCATGATAGCTGGCGTTGCTGTTAATCTTGATTAGTAGGTCCGTTGATAGCGAACCTGTATATCACTCTAGCTTTGTCAATCAGTAGGTGTTTGACCATCGTTGTCTCCTCCGTTTATTTCGCAGTGCGTGAGCCTACTGCGTAAGCGGCGTGATAGTTCGCCAGCGCCTACTTCGAAAAACTCGAGATAGGTGAACAGTTGATTAAACAACCAGGTTGTGCAACATGTATTGGCTGAAGCACGCATTCCATATGCCAGTCGAGTGTATAACACACCGGATGTTATTTAGTTAAATCACCAACAATCAGTTGAGATCGCTAGGTTGTCTGGCAACGTCGCGGTCAAGAAATAGGAAGACTCTTACTATTCCCTTCAGTAAAATGGGTAGGAGTCGGGTGCCCGGTTGGGGACCTTGAGATCACTCAACTAGCCGGTTAGAAATACCATCCGAGATGGCATCCTATCGTGGTCAGCGGCACGCATACATCTACCACTTTCTCGTTTTTCTACTTAGTCTTCTTAAATCGATTTTTAATCAAGCATATTTCTTCTAGCTTATTCCTCGTCAAGATTACGCGAAATGGTGATTGGAGCTGCGGTACCTTCTAGGTTGACTCATGGTAGCTTCGAGTAAATGGATGAAAGTATCGATAGTAATTTGTTTCCAGAATTTGTCCCTCGCAATGAAAACGTGATTGATTTGTATCTGATATGTGACCAAAAATTGCAAGCTTGCCAGTTTAAACAGTTATCTTCCAACGAGTACAGATAATCGGTTCGATGGTGCCAAAAAGTTTGCTGGTCTCTACTGCTCTAGACTGTGATCGGGTACATGTGATAAGATTATCGGCAGCGACCTAGAGCATTGATGATGATATGACAGTCATCTGGATCCCGTCACAATTGTGCCCTCTCAGTGTCCGGATCAGCTGGTTTATGATCAGAACGCCAGCCAAGTTTTTCGCGCAAACTAACTATTTTTTTCAGTTTTCGCTGCCAACTGTCTATTGACACAAGTATACATTCACATTAATGCTTACATGCGTGACAGTGAGGACGAACTGTTTCGGAATCGTTCGTGTACGTCATCAACTGATGCGGCCAGATAACTAACCAGGGATGAGATTAAAGCAGAAAATTATCCCTGCGTATACCTGAAAAATCGTTGATTTCACAACTCGTGCAGGAGAAACGTTGGTACTTGGATTTTGTCAGCTGTCTGCCACTTGCCACGAAGAATATAACGGCTTGGTATCTTCTAATTATAGCCTCTGGAACAGTTGCTCTAGAAACCTTTTGTCAAATAGCTGTGTTATTTTAAGAGCTACCTGTTCAGTGAGTCCGTAACAAATCAACCAACCATCACTAATGAAGGCAGACTTGTCTCAAGGAAGATGCCACACATGTTGAAAAAACCTAACCGAATGTCGTTTGCCAAGCTCGATTTCTGAAGTAGCAAATCATACCTCTGACCTAAGATCATCAAATGTGAGTGCCGTAACAACAGACACAGTCAAAGAAGGTTTTTACCTGAGTCAAGACTCCACAGTGAATTAAGAAAAAGCGAGTTAATTAAAGGTAAACAGAATATGTTTACAAACTACACACACTTGCAAAATATTACGTAGAACGTTAAAGGTCACTAACCTCGGACCGTGCGAAATGGAGTTTGATTCACAAGTTTGTAAAGTAAAACGAACCGAGCTGATATCTCGGCATGTTGCTTTGATCCACAGGACTACGCTGGCTAGGATTTCAGTTCTCCCAAGTTCTGCCGTATCATATAAGCCAAAGAGGATCAGTCAGAATACAGTAGATAAGCCCATACGTTTGTACGTCCGACTACTGACTGCGAACGAGTGCTTACGTAGTCAGGCACGAATCTATAAGTACACAGCGGAATTATATTTCTAGTTGCAATGGGTTGTCTTCCGCATATGGAAAGAAGAGGTTAGGTGGGATAGCCTCAAACAAAAAGCACTCCGATCGCCCAACGGCCGACTGAAACTGTCAGTGTATTATCCTATACGACCGAAAAACCCGCACTGATTCTCAAAAGCTTGAAACGGCCCAAAGCACATCTACTCCGAGCAGCAGTAATCCGAATGAATCGTCAACGTCTTGGTCAAGGCGCACTCGGGATGAGTTAGACTCTCAATGCCAAGTGAGTCAGACTGCTGTCATTGGATGTGGGTAGGGTCCTCTAAGGAAATATTGTAGTCTTCTGTCTCACAGATAAAGCGGTGAGGTCAAACTCCAGCTGAGATCCCCACTTATCAGTTTGAGACAGTCCAATAGACACAAGACCTTGTCCGTTGAAACATGAAATGTGCGTATGCTGTTGGGTCGATGCATCATCGGATGACGAAACGACGGATTGCATTGATCACCGCTAAACCGAGCAGTTACGGCATAAATCTCGTGGCCTTGGTTGAGACCAGGTTTGCAGACCAGAGTAAGCCTCGAGAAGCAGGTGTTGGGTACACATTCTACTGGATGGGTTGCCCAGTAGAAGATGCTTGGGAGCGCGGTGTCTGTTTCGCAGCCACTAATCGCATCAATACTTTACCGACAAGCGAACCGCACGACATTAGTCTTCAAACGCTGTCCTTGTGCTTGCGACTCGGTCAGTTAAGTGCGCCACATGTCTTATTGTTTATAATCCAACTATATGTCACATTGATGATATGAAGAGCCATTTCTGTGATCAGCTGTCCATCACAATCCGGTCGGCACAGTTAAGTGACACATTATTTGTTTTGGCGCGACTCAACGATCTCGCCGGGGTTCCTCGGACATCATGGCATTCGTTCAGTCTGCGAACGATGATCGTCTACTCTACCTGTGTGCTATTCACAAGTAGGCTATCACAAACCCCCGATCTCGGCTTTATACGATGCAATGTGACAACGATGGTCACCAATAGCATTGGTGGATTCCAGCGTGAACTGACTGCGAAATCCTGTTCCGATAGTCGGTCGGATAGAGCGTTCGGTGGATTTCAAATGACAACGGACTGGGTGGACAACCAAATCCAAATATGAGATATATGAGCTATAAGCGTGGATTTTCAGCTCAGCAAGCAGAGTAATTGTGGCATTTGAGCATGCTATTTCTGTTTCTGGTTCGAATCCAGCCAAATCCAAGACAGTTCGCAACTGGGTTTCATTTAGACTCGTGGAGCAGTCTACGCAGCAGACTTTGAGAAGATCGATATTCAGAGCCAGAGGAATCTGGACTGGCTCGAATAGTGGAAAAAGCACGCTTTGGTGAAAAGCTATGCTGATCGCAGAGGCTCAGAGCACTAAAGGACAGTTAGGAAACGGACTGTCAAGAGAACTTCTGAAGCGTGTCGGACACGTTTTTGAACACGCCCAGCTCCAGTTGGTTCATTTCAATTGGAAATGGAAAATAGTCACCCAAATGTTCAAGAATATCCTTATCCCACTTCGTTTAACGGTAAGGGTAACAAGCAAAGCACAGACAATCAACGGAGAATCATTCTATTTAGCTGCGCTGAAAATCGTGCTAGCAATAATTCTGATGAGTTAGCGGAAGTTCCCGAAAACAATATCCCCAAACAGCAGCGTGCATTTCGGGTTAGTCGCTGTAAGATCCACATGATGTCCGCTGATCGACAGATCCAGGAGAAGTGTCAAGAACGCAACGCGTCACTGTATGTCCTCCACATGGATTTCACCAAGGCGCTTGATTCCGTGAATCACGAGGTAGTGTGGACGGTTCTGGGTTAGATTGGATGTCCAAAGAAGTGCACCAATTTAATTAGAACGTTGAATGTTAATATGAGGGCGGAAGTGCAGTCATGTGGATCTACCTCTGATGAACTTGACATTGTTACTGTAGCGTGGCAGGGTTGTGTCCTAGCCCCAACCCTATTTAGTTCATACTTGACTGTTATACTAACAGTTGCTCTTCAGAACACTGAGGACGGTGTGGAGGTTGAATAGCGCACGTATGGTAGGCCGCTAACCATTCGAGGTCTTCATGTCCTAAGTCACCTACGTAATTCGATAGTGCGCATACGTTTGTTCGCAAAGGATATTACACCATTTGCACATGGCAAAGAAAAATTTCAACAACTGATCTCGGCTTCCGCGACCACGGCAGCGAAATTTGATTCGAATCTCAATACGTGAAAGACATCTTCTTTTATTCAAACTTATTCGAATCGATGTGGTGAGCTGACACGCGGCGTACATATCAAGGGAGACACTGTGGATGGTTGCATGGGATTTTGCCACTTAGGGAGCCACCTCATGGCAGATTTGTGTGTGGACCACAAGTTGAGAACTCACGTGGCTTTCGGTGAGTCGACATGGACGGAATAGAAGCCATGCTGATGGTCAATCAACTTCGTTGGCTTGGTCACGTCCGTAAAATGGGGACGACCGGATTCCGAAACAGGCGTTGTACGGACAAGGGAAATAAGGTGGGTGAATATAATAGACAGAAGATACGATACTAGGATGTTATTCAAACATGTCTTGCGAGTTGTAATATCGGCTTTAGACCTTCGGAGAACTTTGAACTAAACAGGACTGTCTGGAATAGGCCGACTCGCACAGACATCCGGAAGTTCAATTAGCGACAGTTATGCGATCGTGAATTCAACTGCGCGGTACGCAAAGCACTTATTGGTGCCGTAGGTCGTGGTGACATGATTACATGGTGTGGCGCTATATATAGTCGTGAATGCGTTGACGGTCTCAGATCAGTAGGTCATTAACCTACTCATAGTGTGGTGGAGTGTCAGGCAGAAAGTGCGAGCATTCCAACTCTCGACGAAATACCTCAACACAGAAGGAGGTGCGTTCAAAAACCCACAGCGAGTGGATGGAGGACGGCGTGGGGCGACTGGATGAGCCATCGCTGGACCGGATCGGACCAACGGGCGAGACGTGGCAGCCAAAATAGGATGGATGACCAAATTGAAGGCGTGATTATTCCAACACTCAGGAATATCTCGACACGGCTGTGGAGTACGGTCAAAGCCCACAGTGGATGGACGGATAACACCACGAGCGACCGGACAAGCCATGGCTCAACGCATTCGGATCTACGGACGAGGAATAGCGGGTGTAAAACCCCCGGATAGAACGCGTAAATCACACATGTAAACAGGGTAGAAGTGCACACGACGTGTGAGCGGAAACCGAGGGGTGTTGTGGATTGGAATTGTTATTCAAAATCGCAAGCCCACGTGTGGCATGGTAACCAGTGCGTTGGACAATAACGGTTGTGCTTTATTGGACGTCTTTTCGCTACAATAGTACATCGTCAACGGAGAAGAGGTCGACCATGTTAGGGACAAGTAAGTTATGTCGTTTATATCTATTTCTCATTCGTGTCGGCCAACGACCACCATCGTTGTTTACCAAATCATTCGTTCTCCTTTGCAGAAGGTTGGGTCATACTGGTCTTCTGTCTTCACATTTCTTCAGTTTGGTTGATGCATTATATGATGATGTTTTTGCTTGGCTTTCTATTCAACCTTAAATTTTTGTTGTTGCTCTTCTTACTCCTACCTGGTTTGCAATAATGTATACTACTATAGTGCCTTACATTTCCAACATCTTTCTTCCCCATCTGGATCTTATCATTGGAGTCTCTATTTTTTGTTTTCAAGAGATGAGGTACTGGCTGACTGGACTACGAAGACTCCACTCACACGTCTTCTGGTCTTATTCCTTCAGGTTTACACTGGATTTTTGTGCGTGTGTGTGAAACCGCATACGACGCAGCTCAAGCCGCTTGAGGATTGGGTTATGCGCAAAGGTCTTTTGGTTTTGGTCACTGTTGCAGACCAATATGAGATGGAAGCCGTCAGTCATGAAACAAGGATAACACCCTGGGATCCCCGCACTGATTATTTACAACTGGTCACGAGAACTGGGATAGCTGTCATTTTCTTCTAGTAAAATATTTGCCTTACTTAATTTTTTCGTGACTGCTCACAGTTTAGATACTTAATTCCCCAGTTTATTCGTGTAATGACCATTGGTCTCCCCATCCACTACATAAAATCGCTGCTGTCGTGCTCTTTACTATAGCTGTTTTCACTAAACTGCCAGTGGGTAAACTGTTACTGATTAGCAAAAAGTAATATCGGTCGATTACAGTCAAAAATCACTCACAACCGATCGCAGCTTTCACGTTCACCTAGACTTGTAAACTGCCTCCCTCCCTTTGAAAAGAAGTGCTAGTCTCGAGGATTGCTGTTGACAGGGCTCGCCAATATGCTATTTTCCTGTAACAACCGGGATCTGAAGTCCGGTACACGTCCTTATGAAACAACCATGTTTATCACTGTTTTACCGAGCTTACACTGAACACTACCAAATTATAATAGTTTGAACACTTAGTCACATTCGTTTGTGAATAGGGTTCGTTCGTTTTTAGAGGAGACACAAACAATTATAGCTGAGCGTTTGTGTATGATAACCAGGTGCTATCTAACATGACGTCAATTGCGCAGTTTTCATCATAGTTGCCTCTTAAGAACGTAATTTGGTGTTCAGATGTCGTTCATGGAAAGGGCATACACTACCGACATACTCTGGGAATAGCCAGACTAGAGCTTAGGCTTTTTTCGAAAGGAGTCAGCTGCGGAAGCCCACTTGAATGCCAGGCTGTTATCAGTGTTCAGTATACAAAACAGATATGTTGACATTTCACAACATATGTCCCCCTACCTCCTTACTGAAATGGACAAGAGGAACCCAGTGCTTTAGAAAGTTTTAATAAAAACTGAAACCTCAGCGACTTTCAGGTTTCATCGATTGGCGCAAAGTTACTGCTTTCAATCAATAAAACTACAATAGTTCGACAAATATTTTTAAGCAGTGATCAGCTCACATTGCATATGTGACTCTCGGCCGAGTTCTAGCTTTGTCGCTAAGGTTACTAGGATTATAAATTCGCAGTTTCAAGGGTAGATTATTGACAGTAGCTTCAAAATATTAATGGCTTTCCGTACTCAGCCATCATCATCATCATCATCATCATCAAAGAATCACGAGTTAACATATCATTTTTGAATCATGTTTTTACGGATTATAACCAGTGTTCAGGTAACGAACCGCTGTCGAACCAAACGGATTTCACATTTGGGGTTGAATGGAATAAGCCTAACTGGAATAATATCAGTAAAGGGAACATAATGTGGCTGAGTGAAATTTGTGATAGACAGGCCAAAGTAGTTCCTGTGAACAACACTAAATGGTGAGTTTAGAACGTCAGCAATGAATGCAACTCGTTACTTGATTAACAGGCACTGTACATTATAGGGGTTCCCTGTTCCGCGCGATTTCGGCTATTGCAAATTACCACTAGGCAACCTGTTTGCGCTGTAGTTTGGTAGATAATGCTGACTGGCAGCTGACTAACTGAGTTCAGGTGATCTGAAATACCGTCTCTGACTCAATCTGTGATTTATTTTGTATAATTCTGTAAAATAAACTCGCAAATTTTCCAGGGTGAAATAATGTTCCCAACTGCACTTGACTAAGCATTTGTTTCAGAGTTTCAGACTTGCCTCTCATCCAAAGCCGTCACTACTGACCTCCGAGGATTTAAACTGTCACGTTTAATGTCCACAACCTACATGAGTGAAGTGCCATCATCAGAAACAACACAGTTTTTAAGCCTATCGACGCCGTTGTTTTGAATGTGCTTTGGTCTAACACTTTTAACTGAACACTGTTGCAACGCGGTTTGTTCTGCTTGAAAAAGTAAGCAAATGATGACCATAACGTGTCTATGAATACGTTTAGGTGTGTGAATGCTTTTGTTCTGTTGTCAATGACAATTGTCAACAGCAACCGGCAGAACAACAAGCGGTGCTTGTACAATCAGGGCATTTGTTATGCCCTTCTGTTTTAATTTTCCTTATTCGATCAAAGTTTTTAACTTCTTTAACTGATCAATTAAACTTGTAGGCGGATGAAGCGTCATAAGTGTTATTGTCGAATCCGCTCTGAACGCATACATACAGCTTGTTAGCAAAATCCTTGTTCTTAAACCCACATTCATCAATATCCACTGATGCACCACACGTATGATCCCACATGCTTGCATGCAAACTTACAATTCTAGTAATTCCTCACCCGGCCAGAATGTTGATGAATCCTGAACCCATTTCTGTGGAGCTGGTCTAACGATTAACTAAATAAAGACGCAATCTACTTTGTTACTTTTCTTGTGCATCATTAAATTTGAAATGCCGCCGTTCAACTTTTTATTTCAACTACTTCAACTCCCATTTTACATTTATTACTATTGCTAAATGTTTGACGGTACTAACAGGTGAAATTTCACTTTTTAATGTATAGTAAACATTTTTTGGGTTAGTCAGACGCACTGAATTAAGTTGAAATATTCGTGCAATTTAACTCTGAGACCACGTCCGCAATGTGTCATCTAAAGGCTGGTGAAGGACTGATCTTAATCTCAGTATTGTTGATCTATAGTCTGACGACTAAATTACTTGCAGTCCCGACTTTATGTTCTAAACGCATGTATGAATTCAGTGCTCGATGATATCGTCCCGATGGTCTCGAATGGGGATGTCCTACATTTTACTTGTTCGGATACCGGACCAGCTTTGCATTCAGCCATGTAGTTTACTTGATGTAACTTCAGCAAATTATTCATGGGATTAGTTGGGCTGAGTAACAATCGAACTCACATCAGGCGGTACAACTAGTGGATAACCTTGTAACAAAGGTATAAGCCATACCTGTTGGGCCACAGGTTCAAACCAACACCTAGATTCTACTCCGTCCGCAGACCTTCCAGTGTCGGACTACCTAGAACCTATAAGGAATCAACGCTTCTTTCACTTAGTATCTCATTTGCATGTAACCAAGCTGTAACACATTCCGGTGGCATCTTCTATTCAAACTCCCTTTGTGAATTCTGAACGCATCAACGCAATGATCACATGTTAGCCATAGACAGTTCACAGCAGATTCCAACAAACACAACCGCTCTCAGCTTTTCCAGTCCGTAAAATTTCTAAGAATCCTATGACCAATCGATAGCATATTGATTCAGTGAGACGTATTTCTAGCAGTGATTTCCGGGCTTTAATCGATTTCGCTGAACCATATACAAGTCGTATGTTTGTCCGTTTGCCTGTCCTTAACTGGTTACATGATTCTCATGTTAAGTTAGTCTCATTCGTTTTGATTGAGGATGTGATATGAGCCTAGAGGTTGACAACAAGGCAATGAAACTTGGTCGTAATTCGCCACTGCTTGGATATTCCATTGCTAAATGAAACAGAATAGGGCACCGTTATAACGAAGAGTACGGAACCAAAGCTTTACGTTGGAAAGAATAAGGATAGCAGTTAACGCCATCCCATTTTTGCCCCGTTAGGTTATCCGTAACCTTTTGTGAATATAGTCAATCCTCGTTCGGTTATACATAGCAAGATAGAGGCAGCAGACAGCTTGAGATGTTAAAATGCGGTTCAGACCGTACCTTTCGACAAGTTGTGTTTGGACCACTCCAACTGAAACTGATAGTTGGATGGCAAAGTGCCGGCTGGAGGATCGAAACACGGACCCGTCACACCGCAGGCCCCGACCCTACCGCCCGACTAACCGACCGTTGTCAGCCGAGTGCACAATGCCAATCTCAACTAATCCCCATACCCATACCCCATTGGTCAAACTATCGTACTGTAGGTCAGACACATATATACTCCTGTATTGATTATATTAATTACTGGCCGAACGTTTCTTACATTATTACACGTAACTAACCCTGCTCCGACACTATGAACTGCCCCTTTGAACTCGCTCTTTGTTTGTTTTGTACCGCCGCATTGAACTGTTTACGCTACCGTGTTATTGGTTGATATTTGTTGACGGTTAAATTCCGTGCACAGAGTTCACTTGGTTGTAAGTTGTATAATATGCTAACCGTTGCTTATTTGTGTACAGAACCAGTTTATCTGAGTAAACCTTCAACATTCCGTCTTGTTCTGCCCTGAATCAAGAGGTTTACAACCGCCCCGATAGACTGCGTATAGCCGTGAATCCTGACAGATTCTACACTAAGCCTATGTTATAAAGGTTTGTGTTATAATGAACACAAACCGCAGTCTCTACGAAAGCATTTAGGGGTTTGACATTGTCAGCAGCATATTGACACTTTCGTTATAACGACGCTGTATTGTACTAAGCCACCTTTCAGCACGGAGATTATCTGGAGACTGTGGTTCACAGGCTGGTGTCTTTACAGGCATAACCAACGCAGCTTATTATTAGGGTACCTCATTTTTTCTGTCTCAGACCGTTCCCTTCCTTAAGAAATAGATGTTGTCCGATCAGAATGAACATAAATTCCCAAAGCAATTCAGAAGTAACCCTCGCTGTTTTTTGCCTGCCCAAACTTTACGCCACCATGCCCATTGATAGTTTAGTGACATTGACTAATAGTAACTGTCCTTCAATCTTTCGACTTGAGTACGTCTTTAAGTCACCACACATCATATAAGTACCTTATATTTTTCATCATGCCATACACGTTTTAGAGTGGAGTAAAATACCTTTCTGTCTTCGTCTTTTGATTTGATTTGGGCGTTATTCTCGAACCAAGGTTTTCCGTTTTATTGATTAGTAGTAGGGGATTTTGGTTTTCATATAGACTGAACATCACCCACAACTGATCGCAGCTGTCGCATTCCGATAGACTCTCCACTCGGCCTCTTTCGAACAGCAGAAACACTAGACTCAAGTTTCACTCTCATGAAAACTCGTCACCAGTGCATACTCCCGCCACTGCCGGGACTAGAACTCCGGCCACGTTTTCAAGAGACAACCGTGTTGACCACTGCTCCATTGACTTCACATTAAGCCCTCAACCAGTTTGGCTACACTGAATAAGACATTGCTACCTTTACTGAGAAGCTATATCTGACAGCAGAGAAACTCGAGTCTAGGGCTTTTTAAAGTAGACCATCCGAAAAGTCTAGCTGAATGCGAAAGCTTTGAAGTTTTGTGACACTTAAAAACAGAACTACACCCTAAGCCGTTGTTGATGAGTTTACTGTCATTGGAGGCTAGGTTGAGGACAGCCCACGTTTATTCTCATGATTCATTTCTTCTCCCTTACTTATGTACATAATACAATAACAATTTTTTTTAAAAAAAATAACGACTCTCGATTGAGGACAAATGTAGGCTTGCACTTTTTAATCATTTTGCACAAACCCCAACCAACTTTGGCCGGTTTTCTCATATCTGACAAAACTAACGTTTGCCGTATCCCGAAACTAAGACCAGCAATATGTGATGGTGATTGCTTTCAATAATAATTCAGTCAACCTCTGGTTGAAGCAAATGGTAGGTGAGACTAGATGCTAAGAACTGTTCACTTACCATTGGTGGTGAGTTGTTTGTTAGCCAGTGGGATTGACGTCTGTCAGCTGGAATGTATTATAACAGCGTTACTCATCTACTTATGTAGTGCGCAGTCGAAACCAGAGAGCCCGCACAGATCGAATGTGAACTATGTAACATCGTGTTGCTGTGTTTTTAGCACCGTTTTCGTTTGTGTAAGTTGCGTGCATGACTTACTGGGCTTTTGGCTCATGTTAGTTCTTGCTGTTCCCTTTTACAGGACTATTGCTGGAACCTGTGCTTCGGAGGTATGCTGTTCCCCGGTGTCTCCACTTTGCCCCAAGGTTGGTCCACGACCATAACGGACAATCAGAGTAGCGACTGTTGTCTCGTATGTTCGTTGTTCGAGTGCGTCCTATCTTTGAAGATTCCTCTCTGCGTTTCAGCACGTAGGCAGTCGACTGTGAAACTGTATCTGCTTTGGGCATTACACTTAGTTGGAGTCTTACATCGTCAACTTGGTTGCGCACTCAGTCTCTTGACCCAAAACCGAAAAATGAGAAGAGACGCGGCTACACCGTTTATTGAAAGAGCGAGACAAAGTTAGGCTACATAGGCTCTAAATTTATGGCATGAAATGATTACCATAGACGGCCGACAGACAGAACGAATCAGATTAAACAGTCATATATGGCAGTCAGGGAAATCAAAAGCAACGCGAGAAAAAACACAGTCCAGATAGCGTACAGGCGTTCGCTCGCACACCAACAATATGATTGACTGAGTGGACCCATACCATCACCCACGACCATACCATCCCAGCTGAGCCGGCCGACCGATGTGGCGTGATGCGTCCTGGTTGTCTCGTTAGGTGATGCGCCTCCTAATAGAGTCACTAGCTCCTTCAATTCTCATCGATAAAAAGCAATGTGAATTTTCTCGCTTTCATTCTGTCGATTATCTGGCTTACAAAGAGGAAGACCTGCCCTCTAGTCCACAAATGATACCATCTTGCATAACTGGTAAATCCAGCTGGAATACCTAAACCTAGTTCGCAGTCACCTTACGTAGCACAGTTCTGAACAAAGTTTTCACCAACTGTTGAACCCTTGGCACACTGTGGTCTGTCAGCGTTCCCCCTGACTGTGTGTAAACAGTAAACATGATAACAGCGTTTATGACAAATAACAACGGTGACCTCTAATCTACGTCCATAAAAACCCTATTCTTGTACCAGCAGTCCTAGGTTAACTACTGCTGGTTTAGTTTGTTATGTTCGGTCAGCTATTTACCGAATGTGGTACGCCTTGTCCATCCATTTACGGACATTCAGCAGCGGTGGCCGATTGACGTTAATAAGCAGCCCATAATTCCTGATTTATTGGGAAAATAGAATCGGGCGAAAATTCGTCAACTGACTTGATTACTACAGAATACCTAGTCAGAGTTGGATGTCTATTTTATGACTGTTCGTACATACGCGAATACAACTGGAGTTTACCAATGCATCCCAGTGAAGTGGGTCAACCGGGAATTGTCCCGAAAGCCGGAGAAATTAGGATAGATTTTTAATCCATAGCCCTGCCTACCATACACCAATACAGCCCTTAAGTTGCATTTATGTTTTAGTAGCATTTGCCGACCTGATTTTCGCCAGGTTCTGTGCACTCACACGCCTAGAAGTGATGTGTGCGTGTGTGTGTGTAATACTTTCTCACTTACGGTTTCGTGGACACGATTATTGACCTCATGGCGTTGGAACGTGGGAGCGTTCGTATCCCTCACAGTATGACGTTATACAAAATGTAGTTTATTATACCGTGGGTAAAGTTCAATACAATAGTTAACAGAAAGCTTGATTTCTATGGATGAGATATGTGAGATGACGAGCAAACCAGTCAATTGGAACATGTATAATTAAGCTTTTATCGATATACCTAAACCTTTATACACACACAGAGTCGCGATGACAGTGACTTGATCCGGATGCTTCTCTGGAAACGCCAAAGTAGTAAAGCATCTAATGACAACAATGTACCTGTTATCTGTGTCTCGGCCACATGCACAAAAGTATACAAATAATGTGGAATTCTCAACAAGCTTGGAGAGTATGTCCCTGAATAATCGTGAAATTTCCAACGAAGTATTCTTACATGATACACTGTACAAAAATAATGGGACAGTACCTGCTGATGAAGGAGACCCGGCAGCGTTTCTACAACCGAGGATAATCAGATAAAGGAACGAAAAGACACTCGGCAGGTCACAAACATAACATGAATGTGTGGTCTATTCACACTCATTAGGTCGTGAGATTTGTAGATGCAGATATCTGAGAGTATTAACTAGACACTGTATTCACCGCAGTACAAAAATTAGATAACAAAATTTGAAATGATCACTCGAAGTTTATTTGAGATTACCACTTTCATTCTTAGCATTCCTGTGGTTGGCTGAGACATCTAAACTACGGTGAAAATTGGGTAACGTCAACCTAGTTAAGAAATCCTAACAACACGGTTTTCAAATGGACCAAACGGAGCGATTTTGGTTATTCTTCTTTGGAATGGATCAGCCATGCTAAACACTATTCACACAAGTATTCACAACAGTATGACTTTTCGGTCTTGCCCATCCTGAGGTTACTGGTGTTGTGGTTAACATGCCAGGCTCACAAGCACGGTGATCGGAGTATGAACTCCGGTCCGGATGAGGATATGCACTGTCGATGAGCTCTAATAAGAGTGAGACTACAGTTTTGTGCTTTTTTTCTAAATGGTTCAACCTAAAAGCGTATATAAACGCTAAGACTGCGATTAAGTGTGGATGGTGTTCAACTTGAAATGATTCAAATCCTTCAACTTCCATTAATAATATTTTTAATTTTACTGAAGTTACGGTTACAATCAGATTCAAGCTGGCCAACCAATGTATCTTTGGCTGGATAGCCAAGATAACAACAGTTGCGTTAGGTTATCTACATGACAGGACTAACCATCTATGTATGTGTAAGTGTGAGGATTGAACAAAAGAATTCGCTTGGTAGTTACTACCAAATACCCGTTTCCTAACCTCTTTGTCGTTCGCTCATTGGTGTACCCGATACGAGCGGTCGAACAAAGACATCTGAAAATGGTTCATGTCCTCTACCCTTAGCGGCCGTGTTTCGCCACATCAAAGTAATACAGCCCTTGTTGTCGCCTTATGTATGCGACCTCCAAGCCTCAGAGAGATGTTGCCCTGTTGTCAAAGGGTGTCTTAGATTAGTGAATGCCGCCCCAGCCTTAGAGATACGCTTTTCTATTTCATTCTCTACACCTCCGCCACCACCCATGACATGGCTTCCCAGGTATGCAAATCGATCAACAGCCTTCACGACTTCGTTATCTAACAGTAGATCTATGTAATTACAACGATCTTGCAGAAGTATTTTGCACTTTGAGGCTGTAAAGCGCATTTCAGAGTACTTATCGGAGTGCAAAATAGACTCTAGCGTTGTTTGTGCTACTTGGAAGTTGTCAAACAGCAACACCTAGCCGTCAACATAATCAAAATCAGTCGGTATTTCAATAGGTAGACGTTCCACACTAACATCTTGTGAATGTTACAGACAGTCCTCTATTATTCCGTTTACGACGATATTAAAAAAAAGGTAAGTGTGGACAGCCACGAAGGACGCCACTCCTGGCTGCTGAAACTGTCAAATAGTTCATCGAAAACATTAATCTGAACTGAAGTATGGGAATAAAGCGCCGACAGTATGTTCACATACTTTGTCGCTACATCCTTTTGGGTAAGCGACCTTAAAAGTGTAGATCGATCCATCGAATCGAACGCATCTTTGTAGTCGAGAAATAGGGCAACTGTTGGCCGGCGGTACACATGACACTACTCCAAAATTTGGCAAAGAGTAAAAGTTTGATTAATTTATCATTTGATCAATACGTCCAGGACGAAACCCTGTCTGTTCTCTCCTAGTGTCTACCTCTGGGCCGTGCAATTAGTCGACGAATATTAATGGATGCCAGAACCCTAGTGATGACTGGGGTCAAGCTAATTTCCCCATGATTTTTGCAACAGCCCCTAACTCATGTCTCAAATGCGGGGACTGTTATCAAGTGGCCCAAGCACACAGGGATGTTCTCCATTGTCCACACATGTTGAAACAACTGTGTTAAGGCCTGTACTAACATCTCCCCACCTTCTTTGAATAGTACCCGTACAAGATCATCTAAGCCAGCAGCCTTCTTACATTTGATAGCCGAAATGCAATTGCGAGCCTCAGTTTTAGTAGGTAGTTCCAAATCTATTGACCAAGGTGCTACATTACACGTTTGTGGCGGAAACATAGTAGAAGCAAGAGGTCAGCTATACTAATTCTCAAAGTGTCCCGCCCATCGCTCTAATCTTCTAGATTTACTACGAGTTAGTGTGCCAACTGTCTTGCTGATAGTTTCACTGACGGATGCGCTGGACCTGTAGTACGGGCAAGCTTTAAGGGTCTGCCAGTGTTCCCTGAAACATAAGTGGCTTCCATTTTCTTGATCTTCCCTATTAACCAAGCCTCATGATCAGTGATCAGGCCACGTTACAGCTTCCTACGAATATCTTTTCTAAACTTGTTATATTAACTGCCGGAAGGAATGTTCTTTCTGACATCTAACAATTCCAAGGATCCCTCTGAGGTCTAATGTTTGTTTACTCCACGAACCACTGTGCAACATGCTACGGTACCTGCCTCATGAAGGATGTGTAAGATGTGGGCTCAGTACCTATTAGGATCTTCGGAGTGAGAAGTGCTAAGTTTGTTTTCTGAACTAGCCCGCTACCTTTGCCTTACTGATGGTATAGCCAGTTTTTCAACAGTCAGCAATTGTTGTCGATAGAGTCGTTGATCTGCAATATTAAAAACAAAAGACACGCATATCAGTGCATGATCAGAATCCTAATAGGTGCTTCAAAGGTAGTCCTGAATAGAGCCCTGCTATAGTGAATTAACAGCTATGTGGTCTATGTGATATCAGGTCTAGTTCAGAAGACGGGGTGCCAAACAGAACGCTGACGAGCACGATAGTACTGGCGAAAACATTGTATGCTTAGCTCACAGCTGCAACAGCCGCCCGCCATTAACTGACGGATATGATGCTATTCCAAATCTGCCACCTAAATGAGACTCGGTCTCCCCAAAGCGGTTGACCTGGGCGTTCATATCTCTAGGTAGAACGACTTTATCAAACCGTGTGTCGAACAAAGGAGAGCTGTCAGACCCGAGTAAAATGCGTCCTTGACACCGACCTCAACACAGTCCGCTGGATCGTAAACAGCGAAAAGATTTCTGGAGGTTTTGCGTAATGTGTGCACACAGTAACACCGATTGAGCTGTTCTAGTAGACTGACGAAAATGTCAAAACGATAGTCTAACAAAGCACTATCAAATGCACTTGTGCGATGAGTTTGGACTGAAGCGGTTTCCTGATTGGAGAAAGTTCAACCAATCAGAACGCAGACACAAGCTGCTACAGGCAGGTTCGTCGTCGGTCGGCGTCAACCAATCAAAAATGGCGATCAGCTGTTAAGTCGAGCTTGTTTGTGAGAAGTGGTGATTAAAACAAGATGTTCGAACGCGTGTCGGATTTAGGCAGCCGGGTTACCTAAAACGAGGTCGTGTGGACGTAACGTATAGACCAATCGAAATTCGAAACGCCAATCGCCAAGTAGCAGTAGTAAACACTGTTAATTCTCTTTAAAAAGAATGTTGTTTCCTAACAAACTGAAATTGCTTAGTGCACCTCAGCCCGTGTTGTTCTGGTTTTCTCAATTTGGCAGCTCAGCAGGCGGCAACTCAAGAGATAACAACAGTAGGGTTACTGCACCTGTAGTATGGCGCAACCGTAATCGATTAGAGATCAATTCAGCAGCAGCCAGCCGACAAATTTGGGATGGTTGACCGGAACTGTGTCGACTACGCCGAACACTGGAGTGGGATCAACCCAGTGATGAGTATCGATCCAATGGGTGACCACGGTAGTGGTCAGACAACGGATGCTGGCTACTGTTGGATCGACCGCTATTCGGTTACGCAATCCGACTTTGTGTTCACACCGTAATTTCGCGCAAGCCATGCA
Source organism: Paragonimus heterotremus (assembly GCA_013368495.1). NCBI lineage: Eukaryota > Metazoa > Platyhelminthes > Trematoda > Plagiorchiida > Troglotrematidae > Paragonimus > Paragonimus heterotremus. The sequence continues at coordinate 26,021 of LUCH01000892.1, read as the reverse complement.
GCTGATGTGGCCAAAAGTCTCACCGTCGACCTACATGCTCGTCCAAACTCAAAACCATAATTGGCGATGTAACGGGGAATGGAGCTCCAAACCACTCATCCTCAGCAGTAGTGGTTCACTGTCTGAGTTGGTCAGCTTGTACACGCTTGGAATTTTTTTAACGCTTTTCGTGACCCGATGATATTTTGCTAAACCTGCTTATTTACGTACTGTTTTAACTTCGTTGAACCTGTATAGTTATGTTCATCTGTTGATGAATTATCTATGGAATTATGTTAAAAGCTATATAGACTCAACGACTATGTTGCAAATGGTGGTTATTCAAAAGGAAATTAGCTCGCTTATATCAACGAATGTAAACCAGCGTGAATGGGATGAAACTTAATGGCCGAAGGTGGACATATGAAGCGTGTTCAGTGGATTGTTAACATAGCAATGGATAAATTCAAGTTGTGTACACATATACTGGAGTGTACGTGCCATTGTTGACCGTTGAAAATAATTACACAAAACATGACAAATGAGAGATGCAATCGAATAAAAGGAGAAATATTGTGTCGATTAGACCGGACAAATCTCAATGGTAGGGTTGCGAGAACTGCTGGGCGCATGTAAAACTTTTCATAATTCAGTACCGTGTACGCATCTGAGCCACCCTAATGTGTCAAGACAGGAGACAGCTTTGATGACTGATTCGTGTAACGAGAGGTTGCCTACAGTTAATGCTGAAGTATAACGTATTCACTGATACAGCCATGTTGAGGAAACCGCATGAGAAATAACTGGGTTTTACTGGTACGCAGAAAATGTGCAGGCAGATAGATAATCTCAGTAAAACCCATAGTATTCATCAGACACGTGACTCGCGTCACGTGAAGTGGTTTGATTTACAAAAGATGATAGTCAGCTAACAGAAAATGCTGCGTTAGATTTGAAAGAAACATTAACTTGCTTTGCTGAATCTCGCACACGTTTCCGAGATTTTGTAAAAAAAAAGAAGTTTGGGACGACGTTTTTTGTTGGTCCGTGCAGTACTAAGATCGACTCATCGCACATGCCACGCAATCGACTAGGCGAAAGTTACAACCTCTTTCCAGTTATCCTTGACGTCTTTGCATGTTGTGTTCGTATCACAATATAACTTACAATAAGTACACATAGAGCATGCGGCCAGGGAAAAACCAGTCGGGAACATTTAATGCACTATCTAAAGCTGTTTATTATTCATAGTATGCTTTATTAGTTACGTCGTACTGTGTTACATTCACCTAAGTGGTTGGATGCACAATTAGTCATAATATGCACTAGTGATGTGCACTATATCCTCGAAGTCGTAATCAGATTGATAGGCGGGTTTAAAGATGAGCAAAAAAACTGCTCGGCGATCAGCACCAGACTTGCACACAAGTGGAGCTCAGTATCTAACTCCGTCTTCGTAGCTGCTCCAACAGAAAACACCATAATTGAAGTAGCATACTACATTATGAATGAATGGTGGATAATTATGGGTTCTGTAGATCTCTTCTTCATTTGAATGCGGATGCTCTAAATATAACAGATATGAAATTGATGATAATTGAATCGCCAGTGAACTCGATTAACTTCACAGCCCGTAAACGAAGATCAATTTTAAATCCAAATCAAATGGGTACACTTACCGGTCTGCGGTTTGATTGCGTACCACATCTTCTCGACCACCTTGAAAACGGCAGTGCACTAAGCTAGAGGATAGGAGGAAGATTTCGAATGAACCCAGCACAGTTTCCACCAACAGCGCATAACTAGACATAGAGAATAGTGGATTCGATGCACTTGAAATAATAAACGATAGGTCGCAAGTAACTTTTAGGACGAGTAAAACAAATGATTCCAGAATACACACAGTCACAAATGTGAAATTTTCTGAGGAACTACGAATTTGGAAGAAAATTCAAAAATGAACAGATGAAATATTATATAACATATATGTCAATCTTCGACACAAAAGTCACTGACATTCCCCAAGGGGTCACGTATATTTGACTTGTACGCCTTCCATTGGACAACGTATAAAAACACTTCCATTTGGGTACACTCCAATCATCCCGTTCGAGTAGGTGTCGTTCTGGAAACCTCCAGTACTTCATCAAAGCAAACCCTTCTTTCAAATCCCATATTTGTCGAGTCTATCTCACATGCTACTCACCCAAGCAGGTACGACGCGTGCCACGCGATAAACAGTAGGCTGGTATTCACAAAATGCGCCCCAACCACTGGAATCTATCTAGAATTATGAGGTATCTGGAAGATATGTTAGAATTGTTTGTCAGAAAGACAAACTAGGAGACCCTACTACGTTCCAATTACCCGCGTGTTGCCCTAAAGAGACACCCGTGTTCGAAACCAAGAGGTCCTAGAACAGTATCTCTTGCAACATTAATTGAACACAATTCCTACTGGGGGTGTTCTATATCTTGTCATGTAGACACCACTAGTTGTAGAAATATGTGATCACTGAACAGATTGGTTCCATTAGGAACGCGCCCCTAGGACAACTGATGGATTTACGTTAACATAGATTAGATTGAATTTAGACTAATCACGGATGTATCCTTCTGTGAAACCACAGGTTCCTTTAAGTATGATTTAATTTTCAAACAAAACTTGTACCACTGTCTCCCAAAGCTATCACAAACAGTTCAATATTCTATGTAGAGGAAACAGTAGAGTCGATATTGTATTGAATTGTTGAGCAGCCAGGAACAAGTTTAAAATGTCCACCATTTCCCATTTATGGACAACTCCTCGGAAAAACGTCCCGTCCGAATTTCTCACTGTCTCTTCGAACTAAGGCTTCATATGACTCTCCAATCTTCGGTCAGCTCCTGAATTCATCTAAAAATCAGTGCAACAAAATAATATAACCATTAATAACTGAGCGACCGCGATCAACATGTTTAGAGAAACACAATGCACAAGGTTAGGATAATCCAAACAGTAATATATTCAGATAACACTATCAAAAACCTATTAGTGAACTGAGTGAAAACGAGAAGGTTAATTCCACTTTATCTTAAACAGTACGAAATCTAACACTGCACAGAGTAAGCTAAAAAAAAAAAATTACGTTCTTTGAGCATACCAGTAGAATGTCGAACAGTCAAGGGAACACAAGAAGGTAGTTCAATGAAGACCCGAATGCGAAAAATATGGACTTCAGCTGAATACAAACCAGAAACCGAAACAGGAATCTCAAAGGCCAAAAGTGCTCTGTTGGATGAGCTACGAAGCTGAGCCAGAAACACAAACTCCTGGATCAGTTCATGGTTACCATATGGCACAGTAGATTAGGGAGGCAACTGAATGCAAATGTGACATTTCTGAACTTACGATGTGGATAGGTAGCTTAGTTGACACAGCACATACCACATCGTGTCATGATGTTTACGTCTCTGATAGCAATCAGATCAAAGAACACATTGTTTGCAATTGGATTCACTGGAAGTTTATCTAAAATCTACCACAGAAAATACAATCGAAAATGAAATAAACGGGATAAATCGGTTGCGTGAATATATCGACTGAATGACTGGAAAAAGGATGACCGATGTTCGGCAATTGATACACGTGTGCACATGGTAGATCATTAGGAGAGAAATGAAGATACAGCAGATTATTTAATACGTTAGAGCGTTCATGATACCAGTCATCGCGACAAAAGTGCTCGAGACCACTATACTCAGAAGACAGATAGAGAGGGAGAGAGAAGAAAAAAACACAGTCGTGTATGTGGTTTGTACGGAAAACCTCGCTCAGTTTCCGTGCGACACAAGATTTTAAACCCAAACAAGGGTCTCTGGAGATTGCTGGTTCGATAAACATACTGAGATGCCAGGAACCACAATACAACGATCGGATTAAAGAACATCCTGAAACAAAAATGGGATAACACAAGTCCTACTACATGTGAACTCCTAGTCAAACGCATAACATGGTTAGGTATTGTTGTTTTCTCAAATGAAACAACACAATTACTGGTGAGTAATCTTGAAAATGGTTGATACAATTTGTACATCAGTCACGCATACCAGCAAATTTCACATACAAATGCATCTATTCGTTTAGAAAGAGGATAGTTGGAAAATCTTGTTGAGTGTGAAAACGACATTCAAATATGAGACAAAAGAAATACATCCTCCGAGGATGTGCCATCGTGAGTGTCTCCATGAGTTTCCGGGGTAGTAGTTTCGGCACTACCATGGCTTCAATACTCACATAAACTGATGTCAGAATAAGTCTGATCAGTAATGACTGTGGGTGGTAGCATGCAAAAGTCACCATCCTAAACCGAATATTATGATACCAAATTGAGAATAGTGCATCCGTATAGTTAGGTGACGGAATGCAGATTAGTAGCATGCATCGGTTGACACTTGGTCGATTACCGACGTCTTAAAAGCCGTGATAATGATGGTCACCACAACCTGAGCGTTGTGGTGGCAACCGACTAGGCTTGGGTTGTGTCACCCCCCGCAGTTGCGACGTCAACCACATAGCCTTCCGGTTCTTGTTGAAAGTGCGCGTCCACTCCGTCAGTGCGCGCATGCCTGTCACACGCACGCACACGAGCACACCATTACATATAGGATCACACACCACCCACGCAAACAAACAATCAACGCAGATCCTCGACCGATTCTAGACAGGATGACGACAGTTTGTTTCACACGGACGATCACATGAGCAAGCGTGATCGAACGACGAGTCGACGCTTACGACCGCCTCATTCATCAGCGTGTCGTCTTTTCGGACCGATTGCAGCAAATCGGACTAAGACATACCTACCACCAATGGCTCCTAGTTAATCCAGGTTCAACACACAATCTCTCTGTACCTGTCAACTGGGAAGTAAGTGGCCTCCTCGGAAAACAAGCATGAATTGTGAATTCCAACAGTATCACGAATTACACTGTGCGTTATCCCGTTCGCCGTCTGACCGATGTGTCACCGGTTGGTTGCGATCTCCCATTAGACGTCACTGTGTAGCTTAACATGTAGACTTCGTTTGTTGAGTTGTTCTGATTTCAGTGACCAACCGCCATTGGTATCAACTAACACATACCAGATGCTCGCGGCAAGAAGAGTGGCAGTTGTGGTGGTACAATAACCATTAAAGTGATGTCATTGTGAGAGAATATATGTGGGGATATGTAGTGATCCGAGCTTTCAGGCGCAACTGTCTATAAAATGATCAGCTCACTATAGTTGTGGGTCCACCAATCAGGACGACGCGACCACAATTAATCATGCGTATCCTCATTGTTCTGATGCTATTGGTCTAACAACTGTCAATTAGGAGAGCTCTCCACACTTCGCATAATTGAAAGATGTAATGTGATTGGTGCAGCACCATTTCACACCGTCTGGCTAATTACTTCACTTATTGTTCGTGGCCAAAAATAAGCTGTAACTATATCCACGGCTCCCAGTATTCTGTTTCCATCTCGTCGAAGCTAACACGGGATCCGAGCTGGTTCATTATTTGCTGCTAGTGTAACACCTTCGATTACAACAGAATTGTAAAATACCCTACTTATCTTCGAACACCACTTAAGCTAACCAACTTCAATGTATGCACATTTGCACAGATTGGTCAGCGGGTAACGCTTGCGCCTACAATGTACACTGTCATCATCAATATTCATCAAACTGACAGAATGCCTATGTAAGACACGAACGCAGTAGCCCAACTTTGATACTAGTCTATCGGTTCACATTAAATGTATATCTTGTACTTACCTCGGAACTCTATAACTCGAACCACTAGCCAAGTGGTTTCTGGGCTTGAACTGTACGCATAAGTACAAGAGGGGCTATCTCACCTGAACGCAGTCAAGTGACCACTCGCATTACCAGATTAGAAGATCCAACCGGCGTATCGAAACGCTTCTGAAACAGACACTCTGTTTACTACCGTTGACCACGGTGTCACCGATCGTCGTCGAACTACATCCAGAGATGAACTTTATCAACAGTTCCGCATTGCTCAGCATAGTTCATGTCGTATTAAAGGTTAGATAGTCGATTACCCAGTTAGGATGGCCGGATACTGACAAGCATCGATTAGGCAGTCAGCATTTTTAAGGGGCTTGTTAATCAGACATACGTGAATGTTTGCGACAGCCTTGTGTTTGCAGCTATTTGCTTCTAAACAGTAATAAACTCAGACATTTTAGGCGCCTACACTTCGCCTGGCGACCGTCATCCTGATGTCAGTCATACGCTCGGAGAGACTATGTAGCTGTCAGTTATCGTTAGCGGGGTTCCTCCAAAAGTTGCAGAATTTTACGCAGCACTGTCTAGACTTTGGATGTTACATAGTTATTATCAGACTGTTCACTCGCCAGACGACGTAGATGCGCGTTGGACACAGTCCGTGAGAAAAACATTAGCTTGGTACTCTGTGTTGTGATGTCACTATTCTTTCATTAGTCGATCGCTGAGTTTACGGATAAGCCCTCTAAAATCTTTATCTTCGCTGGAAATTCCTATTATGAAACAGTTATAGTTCAGTCAGTGAATCTACGTATGCAACGTCCACAAAGCAACTAAGAGGTTTCACTGACGTGACCCATGAACGGATGTGCCTAGGTGGTGTTTTAACAACCTCGGACCGATCTGTAGTGTGATATCAAGTTGGGTTGGGGCCCGTTAGAATATAACTACCTTTGAACCTCACCTGGGGTGCGACAGTGTTGTCCAGCCTTCCTACTTCGTCAGTGTTATAGTGAGATGATGAGATGACAAAACAGTGTGCTCGACCGTGAATACATGGGACACGAAGGTATATTCACATGCAGAATATAGAAATTCTGAGAACATTGACCCTATAGTCCGTGCTGTTATACGGACATCTCAGTGAAACCGTGACGAAGTTAGAGTTCGAGTGTGTCTGTTCAGTGTTGTTACAAAATCAAAACGACCCTATGTCTGCACCCTCCTGATGACTGCCGAGAAATTTAGTTACTTGGTGAATCCTATCAGTTTCGATGGTGTTTGATGGGACCATACCCATAGCCGAACAAGCCGAGGTGACTTTTCGCAGCACGTGCCTCATGTGGCCCTGACATGACATCATTAACAGACTGAAGGGTCTATGCTTAAAATAAATGCACGAGCGGTCCTCCCACAAGGCTGCAAAACTCAGTAAACCTGTGCGGAGAATTTCCACAAAGTACCTATTTTTGACTAATGGCGTCCCTAGCCGCGAGTGACAGGAGCACCAAAATATCAACGACAATGTTCACGCACATGGTTTCGAGAGGTGGTGCTCCGCCTACCACTGAGCGTAACCGTTTCCATTCTACGCCTTCGTTTGCACAGTCGTGTCTTGCGAAAATCAGTCCATCGTTTGCCACATCACATGCCGGGTTATGTTGGCTATAGTTGCCTGGGGATGAAAGCCTTCACGTCAACAGTTACCATTTATTTCGGGCCACAAACAATATGCTTAGTAGTTAGCCAGACGGTGTGAAATGGTGCTGTGCTAACTGGGTAATCGACTATCTAACCTTTAATACGACATGAACTATGCTGAGCAATGCGGAACTGTTGATAAAGTTCATCTCTGGATGTAGTTCGACGACGATCGGTGACACCGTGGTCAACGGTAGTAAACAGAGTGTCTGTTTCAGAAACGTTTCGATACGCCGGTTGGATCTTCTAATCTGGTAATGCGAGTGGTCACTTGACTGCGTTCAGGTGAGATAGCCCCTCTTGTACTTATGCGTACAGTTCAAGCCCAGAAACCACTTGGCTAGTGGTTCGAGTTATAGAGTTCCGAGGTAAGTACAAGATATACATTTAATGTGAACCGATAGACTAGTATCAAAGTTGGGCTACTGCGTTCGTGTCTTACATAGGCATTCTGTCAGTTTGATGAATATTGATGATGACAGTGTACATTGTAGGCGCAAGCGTTACCCGCTGACCAATCTGTGCAAATGTGCATACATTGAAGTTGGTTAGCTTAAGTGGTGTTCGAAGATAAGTAGGGTATTTTACAATTCTGTTGTAATCGAAGGTGTTACACTAGCAGCAAATAATGAACCAGCTCGGATCCCGTGTTAGCTTCGACGAGATGGAAACAGAATACTGGGAGCCGTGGATATAGTTACAGCTTATTTTTGGCCACGAACAATAAGTGAAGTAATTAGCCAGACGGTGTGAAATGGTGCTGCACCAATCACATTACATCTTTCAATTATGCGAAGTGTGGAGAGCTCTCCTAATTGACAGTTGTTAGACCAATAGCATCAGAACAATGAGGATACGCATGATTAATTGTGGTCGCGTCGTCCTGATTGGTGGACCCACAACTATAGTGAGCTGATCATTTTATAGACAGTTGCGCCTGAAAGCTCGGATCACTACATATCCCCACATATATTCTCTCACAATGACATCACTTTAATGGTTATTGTACCACCACAACTGCCACTCTTCTTGCCGCGAGCATCTGGTATGTGTTAGTTGATACCAATGGCGGTTGGTCACTGAAATCAGAACAACTCAACAAACGAAGTCTACATGTTAAGCTACACAGTGACGTCTAATGGGAGATCGCAACCAACCGGTGACACATCGGTCAGACGGCGAACGGGATAACGCACAGTGTAATTCGTGATACTGTTGGAATTCACAATTCATGCTTGTTTTCCGAGGAGGCCACTTACTTCCCAGTTGACAGGTACAGAGAGATTGTGTGTTGAACCTGGATTAACTAGGAGCCATTGGTGGTAGGTATGTCTTAGTCCGATTTGCTGCAATCGGTCCGAAAAGACGACACGCTGATGAATGAGGCGGTCGTAAGCGTCGACTCGTCGTTCGATCACGCTTGCTCATGTGATCGTCCGTGTGAAACAAACTGTCGTCATCCTGTCTAGAATCGGTCGAGGATCTGCGTTGATTGTTTGTTTGCGTGGGTGGTGTGTGATCCTATATGTAATGGTGTGCTCGTGTGCGTGCGTGTGACAGGCATGCGCGCACTGACGGAGTGGACGCGCACTTTCAACAAGAACCGGAAGGCTATGTGGTTGACGTCGCAACTGCGGGGGGTGACACAACCCAAGCCTAGTCGGTTGCCACCACAACGCTCAGGTTGTGGTGACCATCATTATCACGGCTTTTAAGACGTCGGTAATCGACCAAGTGTCAACCGATGCATGCTACTAATCTGCATTCCGTCACCTAACTATACGGATGCACTATTCTCAATTTGGTATCATAATATTCGGTTTAGGATGGTGACTTTTGCATGCTACCACCCACAGTCATTACTGATCAGACTTATTCTGACATCAGTTTATGTGAGTATTGAAGCCATGGTAGTGCCGAAACTACTACCCCGGAAACTCATGGAGACACTCACGATGGCACATCCTCGGAGGATGTATTTCTTTTGTCTCATATTTGAATGTCGTTTTCACACTCAACAAGATTTTCCAACTATCCTCTTTCTAAACGAATAGATGCATTTGTATGTGAAATTTGCTGGTATGCGTGACTGATGTACAAATTGTATCAACCATTTTCAAGATTACTCACCAGTAATTGTGTTGTTTCATTTGAGAAAACAACAATACCTAACCATGTTATGCGTTTGACTAGGAGTTCACATGTAGTAGGACTTGTGTTATCCCATTTTTGTTTCAGGATGTTCTTTAATCCGATCGTTGTATTGTGGTTCCTGGCATCTCAGTATGTTTATCGAACCAGCAATCTCCAGAGACCCTTGTTTGGGTTTAAAATCTTGTGTCGCACGGAAACTGAGCGAGGTTTTCCGTACAAACCACATACACGACTGTGTTTTTTTCTTCTCTCTCCCTCTCTATCTGTCTTCTGAGTATAGTGGTCTCGAGCACTTTTGTCGCGATGACTGGTATCATGAACGCTCTAACGTATTAAATAATCTGCTGTATCTTCATTTCTCTCCTAATGATCTACCATGTGCACACGTGTATCAATTGCCGAACATCGGTCATCCTTTTTCCAGTCATTCAGTCGATATATTCACGCAACCGATTTATCCCGTTTATTTCATTTTCGATTGTATTTTCTGTGGTAGATTTTAGATAAACTTCCAGTGAATCCAATTGCAAACAATGTGTTCTTTGATCTGATTGCTATCAGAGACGTAAACATCATGACACGATGTGGTATGTGCTGTGTCAACTAAGCTACCTATCCACATCGTAAGTTCAGAAATGTCACATTTGCATTCAGTTGCCTCCCTAATCTACTGTGCCATATGGTAACCATGAACTGATCCAGGAGTTTGTGTTTCTGGCTCAGCTTCGTAGCTCATCCAACAGAGCACTTTTGGCCTTTGAGATTCCTGTTTCGGTTTCTGGTTTGTATTCAGCTGAAGTCCATATTTTTCGCATTCGGGTCTTCATTGAACTACCTTCTTGTGTTCCCTTGACTGTTCGACATTCTACTGGTATGCTCAAAGAACGTAATTTTTTTTTTTTAGCTTACTCTGTGCAGTGTTAGATTTCGTACTGTTTAAGATAAAGTGGAATTAACCTTCTCGTTTTCACTCAGTTCACTAATAGGTTTTTGATAGTGTTATCTGAATATATTACTGTTTGGATTATCCTAACCTTGTGCATTGTGTTTCTCTAAACATGTTGATCGCGGTCGCTCAGTTATTAATGGTTATATTATTTTGTTGCACTGATTTTTAGATGAATTCAGGAGCTGACCGAAGATTGGAGAGTCATATGAAGCCTTAGTTCGAAGAGACAGTGAGAAATTCGGACGGGACGTTTTTCCGAGGAGTTGTCCATAAATGGGAAATGGTGGACATTTTAAACTTGTTCCTGGCTGCTCAACAATTCAATACAATATCGACTCTACTGTTTCCTCTACATAGAATATTGAACTGTTTGTGATAGCTTTGGGAGACAGTGGTACAAGTTTTGTTTGAAAATTAAATCATACTTAAAGGAACCTGTGGTTTCACAGAAGGATACATCCGTGATTAGTCTAAATTCAATCTAATCTATGTTAACGTAAATCCATCAGTTGTCCTAGGGGCGCGTTCCTAATGGAACCAATCTGTTCAGTGATCACATATTTCTACAACTAGTGGTGTCTACATGACAAGATATAGAACACCCCCAGTAGGAATTGTGTTCAATTAATGTTGCAAGAGATACTGTTCTAGGACCTCTTGGTTTCGAACACGGGTGTCTCTTTAGGGCAACACGCGGGTAATTGGAACGTAGTAGGGTCTCCTAGTTTGTCTTTCTGACAAACAATTCTAACATATCTTCCAGATACCTCATAATTCTAGATAGATTCCAGTGGTTGGGGCGCATTTTGTGAATACCAGCCTACTGTTTATCGCGTGGCACGCGTCGTACCTGCTTGGGTGAGTAGCATGTGAGATAGACTCGACAAATATGGGATTTGAAAGAAGGGTTTGCTTTGATGAAGTACTGGAGGTTTCCAGAACGACACCTACTCGAACGGGATGATTGGAGTGTACCCAAATGGAAGTGTTTTTATACGTTGTCCAATGGAAGGCGTACAAGTCAAATATACGTGACCCCTTGGGGAATGTCAGTGACTTTTGTGTCGAAGATTGAGATGTTGATACTCACAATTGTGTATTGACATTTCAGGTAGGCGCGAACCTGTTTTCATTGCGTACGCATACTTGCAGTCTTTCGACGCACGTCAGTGCAACCAGACCAAAACTCAAGCGGACGATTTCGTGATTATTCGCGATCACTGGCAGACTGGGCCAACGCCAAATTCCTCTGTTGTACTGTTGTACTGAATTTCCGTCTGCTCTCCAGGCAAAAAGCGCAGGGCGTATTCATTGTTACTGAAGCTTATATGTATCACTAATATTTGTTTCATATCATCTACGTTCAGTCAAGCTTCTCTCTTCCCCACACCGCTAGTCGGATTGGCTCATTCTCATTGGCTTTTCAGTAGACTTTCCGAGTGTATCTGGCAATCCAGTAGTTCATTCATCTCCTAAGGCCTAATTGCTGCGATACTTGGGCACCAAACGTGATTGTATATTTCCAATACAGTTCAAGCAGTATGTGCGTTTGGAAGTAGGCGTACACTAATCACTACGACTGTGGACAGAATTCTTTCGGGAGCAATGACAACTTTAAGATGGACGCTTTCTGACGTTCACATCATTTATCAAGGACGATTAATCAATAGGGGAACTTACTGGACCAAACTGAAGTGCCTTCTTTCGCCGGATCCTTCTTGAAAGGCACCGAATACATATACACCGTCGGACTCTTAGTTATCACTTTGGCAGTTATTCTTTTCTGCAGCTAACAAATCTATTGAAAACGATTGTGCAAAAACTAGGAACGCCGTGAGAAAACTTTACGGTCATATTATACGATATTATCCCAAAAGAGGTTTACACGACTCGTCTACGTCGCTCTGTTACAACAGCCCAGCATGTCAGTTGAGTCTGGTGTCAACGAAAGAATGCATTACACTGAAACGCAAACTCTGTCACACTGGCGTCCGAACGGTCGTCAGCTCCACCGTAGACCCTTGTATCCCGGCATATTTCGTTGTATCCTGTCCGTCTAAGATCTCCTCCAAACAAGACAGTAAACAGTGTGACTTAGCCGCGAGGTTCTTGTAAAGACCTAAACCGTTACAAAAATTAGTCGGAATAGGGTGCAACCAATGTCTGGTTTATAGGGCAGCGTACACAAGCGCACACGGATACCAGTCTAAAAGAGTCTGTGTAATAGAAGTGAAATGTTTGTCTAAGGTCGTGTGCGATGGACGAGACAGCGGAGATACAACCATGCTTTGTGGGAACCGGACTATTCATGTTCGGGCAAAACGGAGTCTTTACACTAAGAATGGGAAAGGGAAGGAGTTATTACAATGCGAGGAAGAGTATTACACGACAAGGGGACTGCAGATTATTACCATCTGTAACCGCTGTAAGCTTGAGAAACCAGTACGCCTTAAAAAAATTTAATCAGATTGATATCACGATTCCAGGCAGGTCAGTCTGAAATCAGAGAGCAAAACTCGTGTGGTATACGCTGTGTGAAGTAGGTTGTTGTCCTGCTGAAAAATTGTTGTCTCTTATCAAGCTGAAATGGAAAACCATCATTCCAGCATAAATATCAATCTCATGTTTACCATTTAATGGACGGAACTTGTCACCCATAGGCAAGCGCATATCGTTAGTGTGCCGGCTAAAGTGTGACTTTACTTTTCGAGAATTATCTCAGCAATATCTTCATTCATCCAATTTTAGGAGACGTCGTTGACGAATCCAAGAAGTATGAGTTTCAGATCACAAAAAGCGAGACTGTGCTTGTTGTTGATTCAACCTTACGATTTTCTTCGTATGCTTAAACTAAAGTCGCGAAATTTCATTCAGTATCTTTTGCCCAGTTCACGTGAAAACATTCAGTCTACATACCAGCTTGAGCTTTGTAACACATCATGTTTTAAGTAGATTGAACATCATCCACAATTGATCGCAGCTGTCGAATTCCCATAGACTCTCCACTCGGCCCCTTTCGAACAGCAGAAGCACTAGACTAGAGTTAGGATTCGTCAGCAGTGCATATTCTTGTCATGGCCAGGACTAGAACACCGACCACATTTTTATGAGACACCCGTGTTGCTCACTGCGCCATTTACCTCATATAAAGGCACGACCGACTTATCATATGCGAAGATGGTATCCCACTGCGACCAATTGTATCCCTACCGGGAACACCGACATACAATTTGGCCAAAGACCTATTCAAGCGATTATGACATCTCATCGACGGATCAGAACATTCCGTCAGCAATGCTCTGCAATTCTTAAACAAACTTAAAAATATCAGGATAGAAGAAGACGAAGTAATGATCTCGTTTGATGTTACAGCACTCTTCACGTCCATTGACCTTACCCTAGCCAAAGAAACACTACGAAAGCTACCGGAAGAAAATCCGCGACCAAATGAATCACTGAAACCGGAAAGCATATGCAATCTCATGGAACTATGTCTATCGACATACTTCAAATTCAATGGTCAAATCTATGAACAACTTAAAGGAACACCAATGGGCTCTCCCATATCCGGATTCATCGCAGAAGCGGTCATGCAGAGGTTAGAGAATATCGCGCTACCAGTGATCAAACCAAAACTCTGGATACGATATGTTGACGATACCTTCGTAATCAACCGACGTTCAGTGATTGAAGACACACACAGAATGCTCAACAGCGTTTACAACGATATCAAATTTACAATGGAAATTGAAGCCGACAACCAGCTACCGTTCCTGGATGTCCTAATCAGCCGCAAACCTGGACGGAACACTGGAGACCTCAGTTTACCGGAAAGAAACACACATGGACCAACTCCTTAGTTCTCACGGCAACCACCCCGTCTGCCGTAAAAGGAGCTGCATTCGAACTCTGTTCAAACGAACGGAAACACACTACAGCAACGCAGAGCTTCGAAGAAAGGAAGAAAACAACTTGTACTGAGTATTTCTTCGCAATGAATACTCACGAAGTTTCATCAGACGGAGTTTACTGCAGAAATAAAGAAATTCGAACTCCACAGAACCACGAAAAAACGAACTGTACTACCATGCATCAAAACACTATCAGAAATGATCGCAAGACTCCTGAGACCACATGGTATTACGCCAACGCACAAGCCTACGGCAACGTTACGAAGATCAATATAAAAACCAAAGGAACAGCTCAAACCCGCCGACAGAAGAAACGTCATTTACAAAATCCAATGCAATGACTGTGGACAACACTATGTCGACCAAACCGGACGGAAGTTATCAACACGAATACATGAACACGAATTAGCCGTCAAGAGGCACGATCAATTTTCTTTGATCTCCGTCCACGAGGATGAAACTGGACACAACTTCAACTTGAATATCGCAGAAGCCCTCACGCAGGCAAACACCAGACACGCTAGAGAATTTCTCGAAGCCTGGTATTCATCAGCCGGATCAATAAACAAACACGTTGAGCTGGACAAAATCTATGAGCCAATGCGAACCAAGGATTTGAAGAGATGCAAACACCAACAAGTCCAAATGGCGGTAAACCCAAACGGAACAATTTGAACAGATCAGACCGAAGTCGAAACGGGACAGTGAATGACCAATCGGACGGAATCTTCAAAACGAAGAAAGGACTCACTCGATCAATTTACAGGGACCAGCCAATCAGATTCGATGTCAGAGTTGGACAGCAACAGGGAACACCCAGTCAAACTGCAGATCAAAAACTCAAGAACTGCAGGAAGTAGCTAGTCGGACAGCAGGTCAAAGTTCAAATGCAACAAGAATTCAGCCAATGGTAGATCAGGTCAAAGGTCGAAAACGACAGAGAGCGACCAATCAAAATTCGCCCCAGAAGGTCAACTCACTCTGCTATATAAGAGCAGGCATCCATCGAACTTCACCAACCTCCACGCTCAAAAATCTATACGCTAAAACGATTACGCACTGATGATGGCACCTCGCTTGGTGATGAAACGTTTGCAACCTAAATGCCAAGCTCGGCGAACGTACCAATACCAAAACCATCAACCCGAACTACGAACAACACCACTACTGTTCACAACTATATGGAAGCTATTTCTAGAGGATGAGATATCGTAGGATTCTTAGAAAGTATGGCTGATTTTCTTCTTTAGTACTTCGACACAGCCCCCTGGCCAAGTCTGAAAAAAAAACTGAGGTAGCAGAGGGTGTTCTAGCGTTTTAGCCACTATTCTCCCTATCGTCCGATAAGGCCCGTTTCACTCATCCCACTAGACCGGAACCGCTACACACAGGTAATCGACGAGTTCTCCACGATTATTATTTCAACAGAAGAACACACCTACCCTATTCCATCGACCAGTTTCATGTTCCCGGAACCTTGTCCAAAGTAAATCTGAATCAAAGGAAATGATGAATTAACGCTGCATTGGTCTCTAATAGATGATGTTTAGTTCCTCACTGATTCAATGGAGTGGTTTCATTCATCTTATTGTGCTACAACTTATGGGGATTATATGAACGTTCACTGCACTGTATTTGTGCAGATTCAATGATTTGGTGCTTTGTCTGAGCTTTGAAGCATCACTTCAGAGCTTCACTAGGGGTTCACTGTAATATTCGTCGTTTACGTTACCTTGATAGAAACGATTCATCGTCCTGTTCACTTCACACGCAAGATAGGTTTGTGTCCTTTCACGTAGGTTATGATACCCTCAGCAGGCTTTTACAGTCCCCCGGTCATATCTAGTACGATTAAATGAATCTGTCGGGGCTTCAAAAAGAACAACTTTAAATCAACTCTTCATGACATTACCCATACAGAGCAAACTTACACTGACGGGTTTGTTGCATGAGGTTTGATTACATGACAAGGAACTAATTCTTAGCCTCGACAAAGCAGCTTGGCTATCTTAAGGTTGCCAAAAAGATGACGCACTTCCGAATTCCGAAAGATTCGATATCAAGGTAGCCAGTTAGTGCTGCAACCACCGTCTAATATGACGGCGTTTTAGCAAGACGATGGATGCCACATACTGTTGTAGCAGCCATTTCACTTAAATTCGTACGGATTTTATTCACTAAACGATATTCAGACACAATATAGTTCATTGCTTTTAACAAGACTCGTTCATTTATAGGGGAACCTGGTTCCCGTTGACATAACAACAAGGAAATTACTGATACTACAAAAGGTGGCCACATAATTTTGTTGCTGTATATCTGAACAACATTCTAGAATTACCGAGCATCTCACACTTGCGAACCCACATACAAAATCAAGTGCCCAAACCATCCCACAGGAATTCCAATCGAAAGGCTTGCCCAAAGGGATTACCCAAAAACAAGCCTCCCATAGCCAAGTCCGGTTAGCGAACAACCTCAACACACTACCGTAATCACAGTCATGCTAGTCGGCACGGCAGTGTACGCGCATTTCAGGCCAGATCGCTCGACTCTGTCGTCCCAGTGTTCTGGTCATCGCGGTCTAAGATCGGTAACACTCGGCTGTTGACGGAATTCTCAGGAGACGAGTCAATGTTTAAAGGGCTGAGAACCAACATTAATCAGTGAGCGCAAGTGGACAAAACAAATATCTGATAGTGTCCTAACCGAGCACGCTATCACGATAACATTTTCACTAAACGGTGGATAGTAAAGTGCTGCATTCATAAACAAGACTGATTCACAAATTAGTAAATGATTGATTGAAACCTAACGATTTTCCCGTGAAATCTGAAGCACGCCATTCTGTGGTTGTAGGTTCACTACACCATTTCTCCATTCTGACGTTAAGTTTATAACCATGTTGTGGGACATTCCTCAGTTTTGTGGCCTTGTTCTTAAGCCCCATCGTTTCACTTCATGTCTAATTTGCTCACTTCAACCATAGATCAATGCCGTGGTTGATACAATTCACTGGTTTATGAAGACTGACATGGATAGTTCGTTGTGAATACGTGTCAAATTGAGTTGTTGTATGTTCGACAGACGTTTGAATGTGAAAATTGTCATGTGCAATTTGAACTGAACTGAATAATATGCCGGAACATTAGACTCGAGTTTCGCTCTCATTAGAGCTCGTCAGTAGTGCATATCATCGCCACTGCCGGGACTTGAACCACAGACATGCTGTTCATGAGGCAACCGTGTTTACCACTGCGCCATTGACCTCACGTTAGGCAAGACCGGATAATCATATGTGAACACTCAACCACTTTCGGTTGTGAGTAATGATTAGGTTGCCCGATCGCATCGAGAGGAGACACAGTTACTGTCTGTTAACTCCAATCGATGACCCCTCGATTAGGACTTCTCTCCAAGTTGAAATCACAGAAATCATTGACTTGTTGAGCGATATTTGATTACTGGTGAGTAGTAGGGGATTTGGTTTATTTCAAGTTGAACGTCACCCACAATTGATCGCAGCTGTCGCATTCCCATAGACTTTCCAGTCGGCCCCTTTCGAAAAGAAGCACTAGACTCGAGTTTCTCTCTCATTAGAGGTCGTCAGTAGTGCATATCATCGGGCGACGACCTCATTAATCCACCGCCGCCCGAATGTTTCAGCCAGATGTTCTTGTACACGTACGGTACAGTGCAGTGTTGCGTCCTCGCGTTGAACTCAAACACATTCAAGTACTGCCAATTGTTCAAACATTCTTCCAGCCTTGTTTTTAGCATTTTGAGACAGAAATGTTCTAACGTGTAAATACCTGTACGGAGTAGGATGATACCTGTACCGAGTTATGAAAAAAGAAAAGGCTGAATCATCCATGTTCCAACAACTGCCGCACAAATAAAGTTTTTGGTCATGCTGACGCCGGATTGGAGCAGGCAGATGAGGGTCACTGATGTGCCTAAAACGTGGTTTCTGCACGAAACGGGTTCGTCAGTTAACAGTGTCAAATACATATGCTTTTTCAATAAATATCATCTACAAAATGATACGTTTGTCCGCACTCGGCAGTCGAACCTCCTGTAACAAGGCCTCCCAGTATGACCGTTACTTGCATATTTTGAGTATCTTATGTACAGCGGACTCTATAGTGTTACATTCTTCAACAGGCCGACGGACGCCATTTTAGAGACTTTTCTTACAAGTCTCAGAACATCACTGACAGAACAGTCATTTGTTGATATGTGCGGTCGACCACTTCTTTGCAGGTCATGTACACTGCTCGTTGCAACGAACTTTTCATCAACCTTCGAACTGATTTACGGGTAACCGATCAAGTGCTCACATGTCTTGCATCAAATGTACTAGTGATTTCCGCACATTCACCATACGTCGCACAAATAAAAACCAGTTCAGTAGGCTATTCAGTTGTCAGATTACCGGCACGTCGTTCTCCTAATTGCGTTCCAGGAGTGTAATCTGTTTCCAACATAATAACTCGTTCAGACCAAGTTGTGTGCAGCCACTGTCCAATAAAGTGAACCGAGCAAGTTGTGATCTGACACAATCCAAGACAACCACAGTCAGACATAAACATACATGGTTGGCGGCATCCGTTTCCGATTGGCCTGTCACAGTAGCCGAAGCCAACGGACACCTTCGTATAACACTCACTACAAGTGGCTTGCGCTGTACCACTTACGGTTCCGCTCACATATCACGCATTCAGTATAAATCCGAAGAAATAAAACCAGGAGGATTATGTATGTAGGCCGTTGTGCTCTAGCCGCTCAATGGTGGTTATCTATAGATGGTAGGCTAGTATGAAAATGAAATCATCTTTCGAAAACAACATCAGACAGGATCCAGCGACAAGATCCAGACTAGTGAGAAAGATGTTAAAAACACAAAGTAACACAGCGGTACATATTAGTGCATCTCAGATAACATTAGAGAGCAAAAAACGATTCAGTTTGAGCTGGGAACGAAACAAAACTACCATCAAAATTGAGAGATTGTGAAAGTAGGGGGCCAGCATTACCTGGTTTTCTGAAACAGAGGTAGAGTGGTTTACTAAACGACGGTGGTCGTTGGTCGGTATGAAAGAAAAATAGAAATAACCGACCTAACCTACTTACGCTTCAGATAACTGAAAATCCCCAAAGCACTCAGGAAAAACAAAGTTTTAGCGAACAGACTGTTTTCGATAAATTCTTCTTTTTGGCTGGTACAATTATATAAAATTAAGTGACAAGTTACAATGTTATTGATCAAAATTACTGAAGGGGCAATGTAATTGGATAAAAGATTAACATTGTAACTTGTCAATTTTATATAATTTTACCAGCCGAAAGGAAGAATTTATCGAAAACAGTCTGTTCGCTGAAACTTTGTTTTTCATGAATGCTACTTACGCTTAACCTATTTGACGTTTCTTCGTCGACGGTATATTACGAGTAGGTCGAAGGCCTAACAACCTGAGATAGCCAGCGCATTCTCGGCCATTTCCATCGTTATGCCATATGGTCATGTCACCCTATACCCGTGACACCGATAAGTCCTTTACGTACCGCGCCCTTCGGATGTCCCATTCCTGACCGATGCTCTCTAGACGGCCCAGTTAAAGACTAAGTCATCCTAAGAATTAAAGTTTTTATTACAGCACACATACACTCAGAGAGAGAGAGAGAGAAGGAACCAGTCACTCGACGGTTCACAGTTCCGGCATGTTTTCGATTAAGTGAAGTTATCTAAGCCACAATCAGGAACATTTGCACTTCCAGCCTTTACAGTCGCAGAGAGGTCCGTTTGTGGGCAAACGCTATTCTTGCACGATGCATGCTACGCCCATAATCAAGCCCGTGTTTTACCACTGTACACATGCAATCACATACCAAAACCCCTCATGAAAGGAAAGTTTTGCCTGACCAAAACTAACCATGTAATATTTTAGATGAGACCCAACTGTGAAAAGTCAGGGCTTCGGCTGGATTCGAACCAGCGTCAGAAACACCATG